>JAZKJV010002654.1:0-69359 GCA_037367405.1 Ottelia alismoides | reverse complement strand
TTAAATCAGAGAATTTAGACAATACTCCTCCTTTCTACTATACTTGTCGGAAAGTAAGACGATCGGCCACTTTGGGAGAAGAAATGAAGAGGCAAAACCAAAAAGTCGATCACATCATCTTTTTTTATAAAGCGTCTTCTCTTTTCCTTTTTCGGCTTTTCTCATTCTATTTGGGATTTTTACCCGGCAGACCCTATAATCTTTGTCAATGACCTCTACAACCTTTGAAATATCGATATTCCTCTCTCACCCCCATAATCTTGTTAACCTTTACCCTACAGACCATGTGGTTAACCCCCATCCATTTAACCATTAAAGCTAACCAGATTTTGTTATCTTTTTTTACATTATACCCATTTTATTTATCAAATTTACTGTAAGTGCCACTCCCTCTCACCCACGTTAGATCTGCACTCCACAATCACCTCTCCGCTCCGAATATCATCAGCCATGCCCCGAACCTTAGTTGGATGCGTACATCTGCTCGAGCACAACGACGACGGTCATGGTCAGGACGACGTCAGCCACGCCCAGGTCGGACCCCTCCACCTCCGGTCTGAACACGCACCCCCTCCCCTGCTGGAAGCCCCCATTCCACCGCTACGTCCCCTACTCGGCCTCCCCCTCCCCGACGACGACGGTCATGGTCAGGACGACGTCAGCCCAGCCCAGGTCGGACCCCTCCACCTTCGGCCTGAACACGCCACCCCCCCCCTCCCCTGCTGGAAGCCCCCGTTCCACCGATACGTCCCTTGCTCGGCCTCCCCCTCCCGGCGATGTGTCCCATGCTCGCGGCCTCCCTCCAACCACGTTATCCGAGCCCCCCCCTGCTGCCAACCGCTCGAAGCCCCACTGGCCCATCGTCCCCTGATCCCCCCCCCCCCACACCTCCCCTAGTCGAGCCCCCCCCCCCTTCCGCCGTTGCGTCCCCTGCTCGGCCTCCCCCCTTCCCGATGCTGCATCCCATGCTCGGCCTCCCCCCCCCCCAACCCCACCCCTGTCACGCTGAAGCCCCCTCCTCCCCACCCACCTACCACCAACCGCTCGAGCCCCTCTGGCCCTGCGTCCCTTGATCCCCCCTCCTCCCGGCCATGCGGCCTCCCCTGCTTGAGCCCCCTCCCCACCTTGGACAGCTAACCACTTGAAGCCCCCCCTCGCCGTGTGTCATGCTCTCTCCCCTGCTCGAAGGCCCCCACCCCCCGCGCTTCCCCTGGTCGAAGCCGATCCCCCACCCCCTGTCGCCTCCTCTGCTCCCCCCCCCCATGCCACGTTGCCTCCCTTGCTGGAAGCCCCCCCCGGGGCCGGGTCCCCTGCTCGAAGCCCCCCTGGGGCCGGGTCCCTTGCTTGAAGCCCCCTCCCGGGCCAGCCAGCAGCTCGAAGCATATCCCCCTCCCCCACAACCACGCCGCCTCTCCTGCTCGAGCCACATGTCATTTTTCTTCTCCTGATTAATTCTAGTCGTCCGATCATGGATTGGTTAGATTAACTCGTTTTTAACCCAAGGAATTTAACTCTAGATGTGTCAATTTAATGGTAGGGTTCGTGGGGTAAGACAGAGGAAGTTTACAGGGTCGAGGGAGGAATATCGATATTTCAAAGGTCGTAGAGGTCATTGACAAAGATTATAGGGTCTGCCGGGTAAAAATCCCTTCTGTTTTTTATCATTTTTTTTCTTACATTTTCTCTCCCCTTTTAATAGCAGTGGCATGCCTCTTATTAGGCCCATCTAGGCCATGAAATGGCCCCTTCTTCTTTTTATTTTAGAATAATATTGGAATTGTGGGCCCTAGACAAAAACATAACGCAATAATCCCCCAGCCACTAGGCTTTCTTTTCACTATTATTTAGGGTTCCCTCAAGGAACCCAACTCCCATCGCCCCTGATAGGGATCCCTTGCCCGATTGCCGCCATCGGAGGAGTCCAGAGGAAGCGATGCCATGCACTAATCGATTGGGTTGCAAAAGATCGGTGGAGTTGGGTTGTCGTGGTGAAGCTGCTCCATGGCCCCGTGAAGATGGAGACTTGGATCTTGCAAGTGAGAGGGATGCAGCTTCTTTGTGGTACGAAAGAACCCATCTTTGCTGGAGATGCCTCCGAGTCCATGGGATAGGACTACTGGAGAGATACCCTCTAGTACAGAGAATAGGATTACTGGAATTACCAGAGATGCCCTGGAGTCGAGGGACTAGAACTAGGCTCCTAGCTGCTGGATGTGGTTTCCTAGAGAAGATGGAGTACGTGCAAGGGAACCACGCGCTGGGAATAAGGGTGGTTGGTTTCTGTGCGTGATGCCAGTCATCTACAAGTTTGAGGAGTTCGTGCGTGAAGGTGTGGCCATGGGGGATCAACCACATGCGCCTTGATGCTGGCTAAATATGCTTAGGGTGATGGAGCCCTAATGTTTTTGTCGAACTTGATGATTTCCATATTCATGTACCTGGAGATGCCATTGCCTATGTAAAATTAGGGTTTCATCAAAAACCCTAGAATGATGATGTGATCTTCGAATGAACCGCTTTGATATTGAACCATGCAGAATTAGGGTTTCATGAAGCCTAGAATTTTCTAGAACTTAAAGAGACCGCGAACAAATCTCAAATGTGAACATAATCAAGATAAATCTTCAAAAATAAACTCCAACAACCGAACCCTCTTTGATATCATGTAGAAAATGATAATGCATAAGCGTAATCAGAGATAAGAAACACAAAGAATATGGGTATTTACATGGAACCCCACTCCATGAGAAGCGGATGAACCACGGGAGAAGGCCTCTAAGGGTCGTTCATGAATACATGCTGTGTGAGCTTCTTATATAGCTCCCACCAATATGATCAAGTCCCATGATATGGGACTAAACCTATGTGCATGTGGTAATTAGACCTTGGAGAGATCCAATTATGATCTATGGATGCATACTCAACATATGTTTGGTTAATTTCATACTTTTTGAAAAAAGATGCAACTTCCCTGCATACCATTTTAAGAAAAACCAATGCATTTTCCCATTGTTTTCTATATTAAAATACCTCCATCAAATCTCTTCACTTAGTAAAAGCACAATTAATGGGTCTAAGAGCCAAAAAGCATATTGAAGGTGGGTGGAAAGAAAGAAATATTTTAAAATAGCTTTTGCTGAGAAAATGATAAACAATAAACACATTCACTCTAATGGCAACATAAGCTGGGATATTGTCCTAACTTCTGATGAATGGCAAAATTTTCAAATGTGAGAATAACTGGCCATTCAGAAGGATAAGTATTTAGTTCTGACATCACTGGAAACTTAAACACAATAATAAATACACTTGAAAATACGATAAAAAGTGAGCATCCAAGCTATACGAAAAAATCTGACCTGTGCGGGCCCTTGGTGCTTATTCAGGGTGCCATTTCAAAGCAGAAGCTCGGAAACTGCATCAAATAGATGTTAAATGAGGAAACTATAGCATCTGAAGATCGATGACTATGTAAAGACAAGCATACAAATGCTACATGATTCCCCCATCCATAGATGCATAAAAGACAATAGATTACTCACGCTGTCTTAATGTCATCCATCATTAGCTGACCAGTTGGTGGTAAACCAAGAATTAGTCCTTTGCAAAGATGAATTTTGACTAACTTCGGTCTCCACAGGTTCATCTTCGGAATCAAAGTCACTCTCTGATTCGCATCCTCTTCTAAATGTTGTTTGTTGCATTTTCAGTCTCTTCCCTGGTCCCACTTGAGGATTTCCCATTACTGGCCCAACTTGTGCTATCTTTCCACTTAAACCTGTTCCAGGCCCCTGAGCCCGTGACTTGAAAGACCATCTACAATGATTACCTGTAAAACTAGCCTTAAATGTAGTTTCAGGGTGCATTTCTTCATCTTCGCTAACAAATGTCCATACTTTACCTGCATATAATGCAATTGGACAAATGGACAACCATTTTAAAAACCAATAACTGAATTTATGAATCTGTAAAATAAGATACTTTTTCTAAGCCTGCAAATAAGATCCTTAAAAACAGTATTTGCAAGTTTCATTAACTGCAGAAATTTAATGCTTAACCAGCAGCTGCAACTGGTTGAAAACATTATCACCAAGCATTAAACCCTTTTCCTTTTTCCAGGAGTTCTAGCCTGTATGGAAAAAACTTCGATTGGGATGCTGTGAGACTTAAAAGATAGCAACTGGGGGACTGAGCACCTGAATATCTCACCCATTTTCTTATAAAGATGTAGGGCACTGAAAGGGTTGAAGGATTTCTGGTCAATCTCTCTCCAATCCATTTACCCTTTAGTGGCAAATATGTGTTAGCATATAGACGCTACAGGGACAGGGAGTAGAACATTATTGGCTCATACCAATCAGCCGTTTATCATATGTCACCATATTTTGGGATGGTGTGAACCTATCGACTGAGATGGTGAGCCCTCAAAGAATAATTGGAGCCATGGCTGTGTTGGAAGGTCGATTACTCAAAGTTGAAGGTTAAGTAGATTTTCTTCTTTCTTCTAGTGATAATTGCCCAAATGAGGTTTCCCCAATATTTGGGTAGCATGAATGAAGACATGTGTCTTTATCTCAATCTCGATCCCATAAATAAGATACTGAAGTGTGGTTGGAACCAACTGTAAAAGGTGCTCTTAAGAGTTGTTCGTTGGCCCCTTCATTGTATGTTTGACACACTGCTGCATTTGCAATTGCCACAGTTGTAACAATTAGCCGAATAGCCCAACTAGTATAAGAAATATATGTAAATATATAATAATATACGTACAAAAAATGATTTATATATTTAAAATAATTAAAAAATATAAATCGACTAAAGTCATGTAAATTCGATTAGTTGCCTGACTGCCACTTTAATCGTTAGTAACCCGGCTTACTGGATATCGACTAATGACTTTTGCAACCTTAGCAGTTGCACTTCATTAGCATGCCATGCCATTCTTGACTATTTTGAGCCTTTCATAACATTCAGAACTAAGGTTGTTCTTGGTGCATCCTTGTTTTATTCTAAAAAAGGTATGCCTTCTTCATCGAAGGCTCCTTGTAGGACACTGAATAAATTAACAGCATCATACTTGTTTGGTGATTTCTAAAGATCGGTTATCGGTATGTGTGGAAAAAAACATAATATACTGTGGCGAGAAAAAATGAATTGGATTATCAAGAGGGTCTAGAGTTCTCTTATATAGAGAGAACTCATTTTGGCAAATTATATAATAGAGACGAATATAAATACATGAAATGTGAAAAAATAAACCATCTCTCAAACTTCCGCTCAAGATGGAGCATAGATATCAATCATGCTCAGCTTGTAACAATACCTATGAAATGGCCCTCTGGCTAGAGTCTTGGTGAAAACATTTGTTGATTTTCTAAAGATTTGTTATAGGTATGTGTGGAAATAAAAAACATAATATACTGTGGCGAGAAAAAATGAATTGGATTATCAGAGGGCCTAGAGTGCTCTTATATCTCTTTTTGGGAAATTATATAATAGAGACGAAAGGAAATGGAATACATGAAATATGAAAAGATAAACTATCTTTCAAACTCTCACTCAAGATGGAGCATAGATGTCAACCGTGCTCAGCTTGGAACAACACCTCTGAAATGGCCCTCTGGCTAGAGTCTTGGTGAAAACATTTGTTGTTCAGTTACCCTCAGCTAACGTGGAAGTAGAGATGAATCCCTTCTGAATTATGTCGTGAGTGTATTGACAATCAACCTCAATATGCTTGGTCCTCTCATGGAAGGAAGAATGGTTGGCAATAAAAAGAGCAACATGGTTGTAGCATTATAGATGCATGGGAAGAAGCACGTCAATAGCTAGGTCCGTCAAATGGATCTGAACCACATCATCTTAGTGCTCTCATGTGCCATGGCTTTGTACTATGACTCTGCACTAGATCTAACAACCACAATTTGTTTGTTGCTCTTCCATGACATCAAAGAGCTCCCTATGAACACTATAAAAAATGAAGGTAGATTTCCTGTCCTTGGGACATCATGCATAATATGCATCTGCACATGTTGTAATGGCGAGGGATGTCACTCTGCTAAAGAATAGTCTAGTGCCATAAGAGGACTTTAGGTACCAGAGAATCATGTGAACCGCATCCATATGTACATGTTGTGGTTGCTCCATAAACTGGCTAACTCTGCTAACCGCAAAAGAGATGTCTCGCTTGGTCATGGTCACATATAAGAGCTTCCCAACGAGCTCCTTGTACCACCTCTTGTCTACCTCTTCTGTATCATTATCATATATTTTCACGATGGGGTCCACGGGAATACTGGCAGGCCTACAATTCATCGTGCATATCTTAAAGAGAAGATTAGTAACATACCTCCTATGGGTCATAACAAAACTTCGCTAGTTCCTGGCAAACTCAAGCCCTAAGAAGTAACATAAATCGCCAAGGTCCTTTGTGACAAGATGTTGTCCAAGGAATTCCTTAGTTGCATTAATACCATGCACATCATCCTCTTGTAACAATTATATCATCAGTATAGACCGATATAACAACGATACCTCTCTGAGTCATCTGAACAAACAATGAATGATCTGCAGTCAATCTTGTAAAGCCCCCATGCTCTATCAAGTCCGAGAGCTTCTAAAACAAAGCTTTGGACTCTGCTTAAGGCCATAAATATCCTTATGAAGTCTACAAACCTTCTGACACCCCTCCCCAGCAGCGAAACCAGGCAGTTGTTGCATGTAGACTTCCTCTTATAAGTCACCCCAGAGAAATGCATTTCTTCATGTCATGTTGAGACAAGGACCAATCATGTATCAATACAACTGAGAGAAGGATCCACAGCGTATAAAATAACGAGTCACGGAAGAAAAGGTACCCTGATAGTCCACCATATAAGTCTAGGTGAACCCACGAGTGACAAGTCTTGCATTGTAGCAATAAGCATTGCCATTTGCACGGTACTTCACAGTGAACACCCACTTATTCAACCATAGAGGCCCTCGTAGGGGCAGTAACCACGGTTTCAGATTTCGCGAAATATCGGCAAAATTTTGCCGAATTTTGGCTTCGACATGGGACCGAAATTTTGAACGAAATGCCGATTTGGGGCCTTCCTTCACAAATGTTGCTCGATTTCGGCGAAATGTGACCGAATTTTACCGAAAGTTCGATGAAATTTCGTTTCGACATGGTGTCGATACGATATCTGATATCGAAATTTAAAACATTGGCAGTATCAAGACTCCACGTGCCACTCAACTGCATTGTGGCCATCTCCTCCATAGCAAAACGCCACTGACAGACTCACATAGCTTCCCGGTATGTCTGTGGAAACTCTACGACTGATGGACTCTCGATAAACCTCCTGAAATCCTCTGAAAGACATCGAAAAAGACATGAGCAGTGATGGATACATAGCACGCATATGCCTCTGCTTCTGTAGAGCAACGAGCACATCAAGGTCATATGCGTCCTCAATGACATGTAAAGGAGCCTCCTATGAAGGCACATGATCGTCCTGTAAAGTAACTTGTTGCATAGACAAATCACTAGTGTCATCAGTAGAAACAATATGCTTAGAACATACCTGGGACATGTTGGATGATGGAGGCCCATGAGTATAAAGAACAGTAGGAGGCTTGTGAATGTAAAAAGTAGAAAAAACTGAGCCAATGTACTGGGTGGTGGGGGCGGAGGAGCAGCCACAGTAGGGAGGTAGAGGCGGTTGTGGTGGAGCTGACGAAGCTAGTGATAGTGGAGGTGATGGAGTAGGTGTATCGTAGGAGGTACCACGAATGGAGGTGGAAACCAAGTAGGAGGAGGGGGACGTACACCTCCTCACAGGACTCAAAGGCAGTGATTATGTCACATGTAGGAGTAAAGTACATAACCGACTCAAAGAAGGTGACATCAGCACTAGCATAATACTTCCGATCAACAGGATCGAAGCAGTTGTACCCTTTCTGGGTCCGAGATTATACCACAAAGACATACTTGACAATTCTGGGAGAGATCGTATCACGACCTATATAAAAGTCACTGAACCAAAATACAATGGGTTATGGAGAAAAGATCCTTATCGAAAAACGCAATCAAAAAAGGAATCTTTTCACCTAACACTGAATATGGCATCTGGTTGACCAAGTAACAAGCAGTGAGAACAGCATTCCCCAGAAGGAGTGGGGTGCAATACTCTAAATGAGAAAAGTCTTGATCACATCAAGAAGATGACGGTGTTCGCGTTCTGCAACACCATTCCACTGAGAAAAGCAATGGCAAGACGTATGATGTATAATGCCATGAGACCTGAAGAACTGGGATAACTGAGTAGCAGAAAACTCCAAGGCACTATCAAAGTGAACATATTTAATTATAGCAAAAAAATATTAATTTCATAAATATAGGATTGTTACCGAACCTCCTACTTGCTTTTCAATAGAAAAACCCATGATAATGTAGAATAGTCACCTACAGCTACAAGATAAAACATGTGTCCTTGATGGTCAGGTACACGACTTGGACCCTAGACATCAAAATGTACTAACTCAAATAAAGAACTACTATTACGACTCTAACGATTAGGATAACTAAAAAGGACATGGTTCATACTTAAATACTAGCGGATGATGAGACGGTGATGTCAAACGAGCCTGATGGATCACTAAAGGTCAATAGAAGTAGCAGGAGCAGCAGGAGTCTCAACCTGCTTTGCGACACCGGCAGAGACTAGAAACCCATGCTTCGAATAGCATATATCCTTGGAGTGACCGTGACAATAAGTACATGGCTGACGTGGACGAGCATCTCCCCCGCCACAAGCACCGAGCCCTCTGAACTGAGAAAATCCTCCTCTATTGTGGGATGCAGCCATAACTGAGTAGGTATGAGTGGAGGCCAATGAAGGGACTATAATCCTGTTGAGTCTACAATATGCTTCCTCCATGGGAGGTAAGGTAGCATCAGCAAGTAACTGAGACCATATGGCATTATACCCAAGATTAAGAGCTGCCAAAAATACACCAATCATGGTGGTGATCCTGTACGTCTTCTGTTGTTCCGTAGATGCTCCTAGAGGCATGAAGCTATGGAGCTTCTCAAACATGCCTCGGAGAGACGTATATAAGGTATGAAGAGGATGGTCATTCTGCTTAACATGAAGATGTCATGTTGGAGCTATAATATCTTCGTCTCATTCCTCGCTTAAGAGTAGGTGGCGGTGAGGATGTCCCGCATTTCCTTGGTAGTGAGCTGATGTAGAATATTGTATACTATCTCCAAGATCAGGGTACCGAATAGCCAAACAAACACGCACATGTCATCTAGCTCCCAAGAGGCATTAGCCCCAGTCTTTTCGATTGGCTCCTCATGGGACAGAATGTGCTTCTTCCTATTGCACTGCATATGGATCATGAGTTGCATGGCCCATAACTCATAGTTGGTCACATCCATCTTGACTATAGTGTCAGACCATTGAAGGCGCTCGAAGATGTGATATCAACCGTGTTCTCTAACATGATGCTGGGAAGAATGAAGACTAGGGTCATAGACTAAAGTGAACGTGTCTACACAAACATATGGTGAATCGGCTATGTTGCAGACTCATGCCACAATTGTTCCCATCAAACAGGGAGTGCTCTAAGGGAAGCAGATGAATCTAGAGGTTTGATTTCACTGGAAACTACCCAAAATCATGACGTTAGGAGACCTCGAGAGGCACAACGACGAATATCAATGCCCCAAGCAGCAAGAAGGGGTCGCTAGGGCAGCTATAAGCACCGGTAGGGGGGTCACACGTGGGGCTACGACTACCTGGCGGGCTACGCGGGGGGTGTAAACATATATATTATCTACTTATGTAGTCTCTTATTATTTTCAATCCCTGCAGTACACTTTATGTAATTTACCCATAGGCTACTCTCCTATATAAGAGAGCCTAGGGCTGATGGAATAAACATCTTCTTCTATTTTCCCAACATGGTATCAGAGCGACGGTCCTAGACCGGAGTTCTTGAAACCCTAACCCTATCCCCACCCGCGTGCCTCTCTCTCTCTCGCCGTCGTCGGGCCCCCACCCGCGCCACTGGCCGTGCGCCCCGAGCTCCGCGCACCTCGCCTGTGGTGAGCTTCACATCTCGCGCACCCCATCTGCGCCCCATCGCGCGTCTGCGTGCGCCCCTCCAGCGCACTGCGTGTGCCCCTGCGTGCGCCCCTCCAGCACATCGTGCGGCCGGCGCATGCCCCTAGCGCTCTCCAGCGCGCACGCCTCGCGCAACATCTCGCGCACCTCCTTCGCTCGCTCGCGCGATCTCTCGCGCGTATTCGGCGCTCCCTATCATACGCTATCTGTTGTGCGTTTGTAACTCGTGAATCAGCCCTGCACGACCCTGTTTCTAGCGCGCACACCGCCAAAGGAATGGGTTTGGTTGCTTGAAGTCTACACCTGCAACTAAACCCGTCTATGTCCGTGTAGACGATCTTATCTTCAGTCTATCGTTCCAGTCTTCTGTTACCAGTATGTCAGAAAGCAAGGCGGATATTCCATCTATAGGCGCCTTTCGAGGTCCAGCGCCTATTGTAAAGATGGATGGTACGAATTATGAACTGTGGGCGATGCAGTTCATAAGTATGATGAAGTCAACTGGTAAGAAGCACATTCTTACCGAAGAAGAGCATGCTGAGAAGACTGGAGTTAATTCCCCGTGGGAGGCAGATGATGCATATGCCAAAGTCTGGTTATCTGGAACTTTGGCGATCGAGATTGCCAATGATATTCTTCATCAGCCCACGGCTAAAGCAATGTGGGATATTCTGGCTGCCACATACTCTCAAGCGAAGAATGAGACGAAGATTCTGCAACTCCAGCATGACATATTCACCATTAAGCAGAATGGTCGCCCTCTACACTCACTCTACACATCCCTGCGAGGGATGTTCGAGAAGCTGTACAGCTTCATGCCCCTGACAGCCACGCCAGAGCAACAGAAGACCTACCGAAATGCGACTATGGTAGGAGTTTTCCTTGCTGCCCTTGATCCAGAATATGAGGCGGCGCGGTCCAAGATCTTAGCAGATTCTACTATTCCTCCTATGGAGGAAGCCTTTCACAGACTGAGTCGCATCACCGTCCCTTCTAAGGCCACGAATCAGACTGCTTCAGCAATGGCTGCCAACAGAGGCTGTGGAGGCCACCATCATATCCGTAGTCGTGGTCCTCGTGGAAGAGGAGGTCGTATTCGGCCAATATGTACCTATTGTCATCGCACCGGACATATTGAAGATACATGCTACTCTAAGCATGGATTTCCTGCATCCGCACGAGTCGCCGAGCAGATAGAGTCGTCATCTGTTGCTTCTTTGGATCAGCGTTTTGATGATCTCGTTGCCCGTCTAAGGGGCATTATTCCTCCATCCGGCCCAGCACCCACTACTGAGAACCAGTCTGATGCTGCTGCATCCGCTTCTGCCTCTACCAGTACATCAGGTAGCACATTTGCACTTACTAGTAGTGGATCAGATACTTCAGCATGGATTATGGACTCTGGAGCCACACATCACCTTTGTGGCGATCAAAGTCTACTTACAGGATACAGACATATTCCTCCAGGTCGAACAGTGGTCATTGCTAATGGCACACATTCCCCAATTAATGGTCAGGGGGAGATTAGACTGACATCATCCATGCAGCTCAAGAATGTGTCACACGCACCTGATTTTTCAATGAATTTATTATCTATCAGCCAAATTACAAAGGATTTACAATGTTGGGCGATTTTTTATCCATCTTCTCTTGTTTTTCAGGACATCCTTACGGGCAACGTGATTGGTCGTGGCTATGAGCAAGGAGGCCTCTATCGCCTTAGTCAGACTCCTTTTGCTGGAACCTCATCCATACCTACTGGATCTGTATCTCCTCTGCTATGGCATCTGCGCTTTGGACATTTACCGCTTCAGAAGTTGCGTCGTGTGTTACCCCAGGGTCTGCCTCACACATCTATCCAATGTGAGGCTTGTCAGTTGGGAAAGCATCATCGGTCTACCTTTCCCGGTCGTCAGTGTCGGAGTAGTACCTCCAAGTTTGAGTTATTTCATATTGATATCTGGGGTCCGAGTCGTGTTCCTGATCATCAGGGACACAGATTTTATATAGTTATTGTGGATGACTTCTCTCGTGTGTCATGGGTGTTTTTGTTAAAGAATAAATCTGAAGCAGGGAATATTATTATCAATTTTATTAATGAGATTCGTAATGTTTTCTCCACGTCTGTTAAAATTGTGCGAAGTGATAATGCCCTGGAATTGTGTACTCATGTCCTAGCCAGTTACTACTCATCCCAAGAGATTATCCACCAGACATCATGTGCCTATACCTCCCAACAGGATGGGATTGCTGAAAGGAAACATCGCCACTTACTAGTCACCAGGTCACTTCTTATACAGAGTCATGCTCCTTATTCTTACTGGGGTGACGCGGTTCTCACAGCATGCTACCTAATCAATCGTATGTCGTCCTCTGTTCTAGGTGAAAAGATTCCTTTCTCCCTTATCTTCCCTGGTAAAGATATGTTTTCCTTACTCCTCGTGTGTTTGGTTCAGTTGCCTTTGTCCACCAGTTGTCTCCTGGTACTGACAAGCTCTCTCCTAGGGTTGTCAAGTGTGTGTTTGTTGGGTACTCCAGAACGCAGAAGGGGTACAAGTGCTATGATCCCTTGCGCGGGCGGTATCCAGTTAGTGCAGATGTTACGTTTTTTGAATCCGTAATGTATTTTTTCATCCTCAGGTGATCAGTTGATACCTCCACCTAATACTGATGCCATTTATGTGACACTACCACCACCATTACCACCACCACCACACCACCACCATCATCTGCACCTCCTATTACTATACATGTTTCACCACTACCATTTCACTATACCCGCAGGCCTGCTCCAGCTCATGGTCATGACTCATCACTTAGCTCGCCCAAGGTATGTTCTGAAGATATTACTATTGATGGATCTGACAATGTTTCTGAGCAGGATGTGTTACAGAGGACAGACGAGGACATGGTTGACTTAGATGTTCCTATTGCTATACGCAAGTCGAAGCGAAGCTGCACCTCATATCCTTTAGCAGCTTCTGTGTCTTTTCAGCGCCTAACTGGAGATTTCAAGAACTTTGTCGTTGCTTTGTCAGGTGTAGATATTCCATGGAGTTACCAAGAAGCTATGAAGGATAGTAGATGGCGTCTAGCAATGGAGGAAGAAATGACGGCACTTCAATCTAGAGGTACTTGGAGTCTGGTTCCTATACATGCAGATGTGTCCCCAGTGAGCTGCAAATGGGTCTTTACAGTCAAGCAGAATGCAGATGGCAGTATTGACAGATACAAGGCCCGTCTTGTTGCTCGAGGCTTTACACAGACATACGGGGTGGACTATCTTGATACATTCTCGCCAGTAGCCCGCCATTCCACTCTACGGATCTTACTGTCTGTTGCGGTTACTTGTGACTGGCCGCTATATCAGTTGGATGTGAAGAATGCCTTCTTATATGGTGACTTACAGGAGGAAGTCTACATGCAACAGCCACTCGGTTTTGTTGTTGGGGGGGTGTTCCAAGGTGTGCAGACTTCATAAGGCTATCTATGGCCTTAAGCAGAGTCCCAGAGCATGGTTTCAGAAGCTCTCAGATCTTTTTGAGAAACAGGGATACAAACATTCAAATGCTGATCATTCTTTGTTTGTACAAAAGACTTCCAGAGGTATTAGCCATCATGGTCTATGTAGATGACATCTTGATTACAGGTGATGATGTACAAGGGATAAAGAAGGCGAAAGAAATGCTGGGTAGCGAATTTGTCACCAAGGACCTTGGAGTTCTTAGATATTTTCTGCGACTGGAGTTCGCCAGAAATCCGCATGGGTTGGTAATGTCTTAGAGAAAATATGTCACTGGCCTGTTGAGTGAAACAGGAATGCTTGGCTGTCGACCTGCTACTACACCAATGGATCCCAGTATGAAGCTATATGATGGTGATACAGAGGAGGTGGATAGGAGAAGATACAGAGAACTGGTGGGCAAACTCCTATACGTCACTATTACCAGGCCCGGCATAGCCTTTGCTGTGAGTCGAGTGAGCCAGTTCATGGAGCAACCACGTCAGGTTCACATGGATGCAATACATATGATACTCAGGTACCTCAAGTCATCCCCAGGTGCGGGTCTGCTGTTCAAGAAAGGCAAGGTGATCTCTATCTCAACCTGTGCAGATGCAGATTATGCAGGGTGTCCCAAGGACAGGAAGTCCACCTCTGGGTTTGCTGTGTATGTTGGAGATTCCCTAATCTCGTGGAGGAGCAAGAAACAAACTGTGGTAGCAAGGTCTAGTGTTGAATCTGAATATAGGGCTATGGCCCAAGCCAGTACAGAAATGATGTGGGTAAAAGCTGTGCTTACAGATTTACATATAGAAGTCCCACTTCTTATGGCTTTAGAGTGTGACAATCAGGCGGCATTGCTCATTGCAAACAATCCAGCATTCCATGAACGAACCAAGCACATTGAAGTTGATTGCCACTTTATTCGTGACATGATTCATAAGGGATTCATTGCTACATCCCATGTTAGTTCAGAAAATCAAACTGCAGATATTTTCACCGAGGCATTACTGTGAGGCCCGTTTCAGAAGTGTGTGTCCAAGCTGAGCATGATTGTCATCTATGCTCCATCTTGAGGGGGAGTGTAAACATATATATTATCTACTTATGTAGTCTCTTATTATTTTCAATTCGTGCAGTACTCTTTATGTAATTTACCCATAGGCTACTCTCCTATATAAGAGAGCCTAGGGCTGATGGAATAAACATTTTCTTCTATTTTCCCAACAGGGGGCACTAGGATGACAATGAGCACCAGGGGTACCATGCAGTGGGGTTGTTGGCGAGAGGGTAGGTCGGTAAGTACGGGAGGGGGTCTAGTCTAAGACTGGCGCTCTAATACCAAGCGAAAAGAGAAATACTAAATTGAATAATCAATGTGGACCATAAGGTTCTCTTACATAGAAAGGAGAAACCCTAGAGAGCAAATGACATAATAGAGACAAAAGAAATAGAAAATACATAAAAGTTAAGAAAAGAAAAATATATCTCTCCACATTATCCAATGCCTAACTCCTATGAACCCTAATTACTTAACTTAAACAGCTCTTAAGTTAAACAAATCTTAAGACCTCTCAAGCCCATGAACATGACCCTTAGCAAGGCCATCTACTCAAAGGAAAGCACCTCTCAGTCATCGAATAAAGTGAGTTGTCAGCTTTTGTTGGAGAAAATGAATTGCTTGTTATTCATAAGGCCCCATGGCTCTCTTATATAGGAGAAAAGCTCTTGGGTAAATAGTAGGAAAAATACATGAAGAAAAGAAATAGAAAAATAACACCAAAGATATATAATAATCTCAACACTCCCCCTCAAGCTGGAGCATATATGTCTATCATGCTCAGCTTGGAACAACATCTTTGGAACGTGCCTCTAATAAGTGCTTTGGTGAATATATCAGATCTTTGGTCTCCCGTAGAAACATGAGAGGTAGATATGAGACCCTTCTGAATCATGTCTCTGGTATAATGGCAATCCACTTCTATATGTTTTGTACGTTCATGGAATAAAGGATTATTTGCAATAAAAAGTGTTGTCTGATTATCACATAGAAGCCGCATAGGAAGAGGTACATCAACAGCAAGGTCAGTCAGAACCGTCCTGACCCACGTCATCTCTGTGCATCCCTGAGCCATGGCCCTGTGCTCGGACTCTGCACTAGATCTAGCAACTATTGTATGCTTAGTACTTTTCCATGACACAAGTGATTTGCCAACAAATATAACAAACCTAAAAGTGGACTTCCTGTCCCTAGGGCATCCTGTATATATGTTTGCACATGTTGTGCCGTCAAGAGACGTGCCTCTGCTAAATAAGAGACCAGTACCTGGTGAAGACTTCAAATATCTCAAAATCATATAAACAACATCCATATGCACCTTTTTGGGTTGCTCCATGAACTAGCTCACCTTGCTAACAGCAAAGCATATATCTGGCCTAGTGATGGTAGCATATAGGAGCTTCCCAACCAGCTCCTTGTATCTCCTCTTATCTATCTCCTCAGTATCCTCATCATATAATCTCAAATTTGGATCCATAGGAGGACTAGCATGCTTGCACCCTGTCATACATGTCTCTAATAGAAGATCAGTAACAAACTTCCTTTGAGTCATCACAAGACCTCGCTGGTTCCTGGCGAACTCTAATCCAAGGAAGTATCTGAGATTGCCAAGATTCTTGTTCACAAACTGCTGACCTAGGAACTCCTTGGCTGCATGAATGCCCTGCTCATAATCATCAGTGACAATAATATCATTAACATAGACAAGAATGGCAATTGTACCTCTCTGTGTCCTCTGAACCAAAAGTGAGTGATCCGCAGTAGACCAAGCAAATCCCTGATGCTCTATCAACTCTGAAAGCTTCTGGTACCAAGCTCTCGGACTCCGCTTCAGGTCGTAAATCGTTTTGTGGAGCCTACACACCGTCTGAGACTCCCCCTCAATAGCAAACCCTGGTAGTTGTTGCATATACACCTCCTCCTGTAAATCTCCTTATAGAAATGCACTCTTTACATCAAGCTGGTAAAGAGGTCATTCTCGTGAAGCAGCAACTGATAGGAGAATTCGCAATGTCGAGTGTCTAAACACTGAAGAGAAGGTATCCTGATAATCCACCCCGTACGTATGGGTGAATCCACGTGCTACAAGCCTTGCCTTGTAGTGATCTATACTACCATCAGCTCGATGCTTCACCGTAAAGATCCATTTGCACCCCACAATTGATGCACCTGGAGGAGGTGAAACCACACTCCAAGTACCACGAGACTGCAAAGCAGCCATCTTTTCCTCCATGGCAAGTTTCCAACTGCTATCTTGTATGGCTTCCTGATATGCGCGTAGAATAGTAACAGTTGAGAGACCCATAATAAACCTCATGTACTCGTCTGAAAGATGGTCCAAAGAAACATGCACAGCCAACGGATATGTGGCACAATTACGGCGTTGCTTCCTTAAAGAAATAGGTATATCAAGGTCATCAGCCTCTGTGTTCTCCGGTACCAGCACCACTTGTGTATCATCCTGTGGATCAAGCATAGAACCAGTGCCATCAGTAGAAACAATGTGTTCATCACATACTTGGGGCATGTTGGATGACGGGGAAGGCACAGGAACAGAGGGCTGAGTAGAAGACCTGCGAATGTAAAACCGAGGTAGGAATTGTATCAGGGTAGATGGAGGTGGAGGTGGTAGAGGTAGTGGAGGTGGACGTAACTGAGACTCAACGGGAGCAGATGGTGGTGGAGGTGAAGGGATAAAGATATCCTCTCCAGAGTCAGCATTCGACAATCGTCACCTGTTGGAGAAAAATACATAATAGACTCAAAAAATGTGACTTCAGCACTAATATAGTATTTTCGTCCAACAAGATCAAAACATCTATACCCTTTTTTGGTACGAGAATAGCCAACGAACACACATTTAACAGCTCTAGGAGAGAGCTTGTCACGACCTGGAGTAAAATTATGGACAAAAGCCACGGATCCAAATATTATGGGAGTAAGGGAGAATAAGTCCTCGGGAAACGCAATCAAGAAGGGGATTTTTTCTCCAATGACAGTAGATGGCATGTGGTTCACTAAGTAACATGCAATGAGAACCGCATCACCCCAAAACGAATGAGGAGCTCGACTCTGAAACAAAAGAGTCCTTGTGACATCTAAAAGATGATGGTGTTTGTGTTCAACAACACCATTCTGCTGGGAAGTGTAAGCACATGAGATCTGATGAACAACACCAATGGATGTAAAGTAGAGAGTTCCAATGCATTATCAGCGCGAATAAATTTCACCTTAGCTGAAAAAAATATTCTTGATTTTAATAAAAAAGATTTAATAATGGGACCAGCCTCAGACTTATTCTTTAAAAGAAAAACCCAAGATAATCTAGAGAAATCATCTATAGCAACCATATAGAACTTATGTCCATGGTGATCTGGAACATGACTAGGACCCCATATGTCAAAATGAAGTAATTCAAATATATGAGTACTGTGACGACTCTGACGACTTGGAAAAGAGGAACGATGGTGTTTCCCAAGCTGACACGCTTCACACTCCAAGGTAGTATGAGTAGAGATTTGTGGGAGAACATGACACCGCTTCTGCAGAGGAAGGTACCCAAATCGAAGATGTCATATGAAAGGAGACACATATCCAGAAGGAATAGTAGCAGCACCAGGATACAGAAGTCGAACAAGTCTGTAAAGCCCTCTCTGTTCACGGCCACATCCAATCACCCTGCCTGTGAGTATGTCCTGAAACACAAGAGAGGATGGATCAAATATGACACAACAATGTAAATCTTTTTTAATCTGGCTAATAGACAAAAGATTCATCGGAAATGCTGGAGCATGTAAAACATTAAGCAGACGCATCGAGGGAGCAAGAACAATCTCCCACTGACCAACAATGGGTAGATGATCCCCATTAGCAATCACAACTGATCTACCAGGAGGAATAGACCTTCAAACTGCAACTGTAAAATTTTGCTCACATTTTTCGCCTGCCAATATGTGGCTGCTAAGATATCCCACATAGCCTTTGTTGTGGGATGATTGACAATATCATGGGCAATCTCTGTGGTGAGCGTCCCGGAGAACCAAATGTGAGCATAGGCATCATCTTGCTTCCAAGAAGCATTAGCCCCAGTCTTGTCCTTCGGCTCTGGATCCGTCAGAATGTGTTCCTTTTTACGGAACTGCATCAGGGAGCGAAACTGCATGGACCACAACTCATAGTTGGTCCCATCCATCTTCACGATGGAAGCCGGGCCCCTGAAGGCACCGAACGAAAAAACATCACCCTTGTTCTCTAACATGGTAGCAAGAATGCTGAAATCTGAAACAAAACTGAGTAGGCTGCTCTGAATGAGTCTACACAATCACATATAGAGGATTGGTTGTATATGTAGACTCATACAACCATCCTCATCTCTTGTTGTTAGGCTAGGGTCTCCAAGGGCAGCGGTGTGCGTCAATGCACGTAGATGCATGTAATATGCACACAGATGCATGCAGTATGCACGTAAGATGCATGCACGATGCACGCGGGTGCACTGGCACAACTGTGCGCAGGGCACGGAGGCACAGGGCGCAGATGTGCGTAGGCGATGATGCGTCGGGCGCAAATGCGCGGATGCGTAGGGCGCAGATGTGTGCCGTAGATGCAGACGCAGATGCGTAGGGCGTAGATGTGCATGGATGCACAACGTGTGCATAGGCGCGGGTGGAGATGTGCGCAAGCGCACGGGCGTGGCGCGCAGGCGATGCCGCACAGGGCAGATGTGGCGCGCAGGCACAGGCGTGGTGCGCAGGCGATGCCGCGCTGGCCGCCAGCGTGCACGAGGGGGAGGGGGTGTTTAGGGAAGGGTTAGGGTGGGATGATACAGGAACCCTAGCAGGAAAAATACATGAAGAAAAGAAATAGAAAAATAACACCAAAGATATATAATAATCTCAATATCTTTAATCTCTTATTCTTGTCTATTTCACAAGCTCTTACACTCTCATTCGTGCTCTCATCTAAAGACATCCATTATCAACGAGATGTTCTACACCTTATTCAATCTTTTTGAAGCCCTATAAGTTTGTGATATTAAGGTTTACTATTAACAAGGCATTGCTTTAAGTTTGTTGTGCTTAGGTACTCGACTTGTGTATTTGTTTCTCTATTTTTTTATGGAAAAGAGGGTGAACTCCCGAGATAGGAGTCACCGCGAGAACATTATATTAAATAAAAAAGGAAAAGTACAAAATACATTACTTAGACTCCCAAAAGCTCGTTAGAGCCCTACAATTAGTGTTAAAAAATAGGAAGCGGAAGCAAAAAACATGGAAAAGGAATAAAGAAAATAAGAACAACGGGATTTACATGGAACCCTACTCCGTGAGGAGCGGGATGAAACCACGGGAGAAGCCCTCAAAGGGACGTGTTATGCATTGCACTTTCTCATCTGTTACAAGAGGCCTGGGGTTCTTTATATAGCTTCTACAGGGCCTCCAAGTCCCACCACTAGGCGGTATGGGACTAAACTCAGTGGTGTGGTAAATGGACCCTGGAGGGATCCATTTACCCACCTATTACATAAGTGACGCATGCTCCAAATACTCTAACACTCCCCCTCAAGCTGGAGCATGCAATGCTCAGCTTGGACAAACAGGAAGAAACCCAACTCACAATACATGACACTACAGACAATATCAACCCAACGCGCACAGCTGCTGCAGTCGAGGACGTTGCTTCTCATGGCGTGCATGTGAGGAGGACGAACGGGGCTGGAGTGTCTATCTGGCTCAGAGAATGGTACTCTACTGTGGAGTCCCTATGATACCACATGAAAACCCTTGCCCTTAATGGCATAGGGAATAGTCCTCTGCTCTGGAGTCCCTATGGCTCACATGAAAGCTCTGGCCGACCAACAGGAATGATTGGCATGCGTCATCATCGAGTCTGAAATTTGTAGAGTCTGAACATCTGGCTGGTCTGAAAAATCTGATCTCTGAATCTTAGAACAAGACCTGTGACTCTACATATACTCCCCCTTTCTCCCATACTGGTCGGAATGACATTGTTGACCACGTTGGGAGAAGATAAAATAATACATAAACATGGGGAGAAAACAACACATACTTGCGGCTTTTCTTTTCCCTTTTTTTTTTAAAGCCGTCATCATTTTTATTTTATTATTTTTTAAAACCTTTTTTTTGTTTTTTTTAAAGCCGTTTCATTTTTCTTTTCGGCTTTCACAACCTTTTTTTCCAAAATACTTGCGTACGGCTTTTTCAAATGTACGCGCCTTTTTTTTAAACAAACTCCTCCTTTTCCTTTTTTTTTTTGAAAATGCGTATGGCTTTTTTTCATGTACGCGCCTTTTTTTTTTGAAATGCGTACGGTTTTTTTTTTCAATTTGTACGCGCCTTTTCAATTTTTTTTTTTACTTTAAACTTGGGCCCAATCACCTCAACCATTTTTTTTTAACAAATACTCGGCCCACATGGTCTTACCATTTTTTTTTCGAATGGGGCTGCAACCGATGGCCCACCATTGGGTCCAAGGGAGCAGCGCACGTAGGGTTCCCTCGATGGAACCCCTTATCAACCACGGCGCCGCCCTTGGGGTTCCCATCGAGGAACCCATCGTCTCTCGCCTCCTCCCGAGGGAGATCGCTGCTACTGGAGTTCGGGGCGCGCGGTGTGGCGCAACCTGCTGGAAGGAGAGCAGCATCGGAGGACGCCGACGCCTGGGTACGCGCCTGGGTGTGCGCCCTCGCATCGCGCGAGGGAACTGAGGGCGGCGACGAGGACTGGGGAGCGCGCCGCCGCCAACGTTTCTGGAAGCTATGCGCGCACAGGGGCGCACGATGCTGAGAGGGAACCGCTCGATGCTGAGAGAGAGATGCACGGTGGGACAGCCTGGAATCGATATGCGAGTCGCGAGGGAGATCCAGGCCTGGGGAGCGCCTGGGGACTGGAGAACACGGGTGCTTGCCGCCTGGGATCTGGAGTATCTCGAGTTTCCACGGTGGGCGCCATATTGAAGATGCGCACATGCAGTTGAAGTCGCCCTGAAGATTGATAATCCCGAGTGCGAGTTGATGTCGCCTCCAGGAACTGTGGAAGAACAAGGTGGTTGCACGAGGCTGTAACGAGCGGCATCAAAAACAGAGAACGACATCTGACCCGTGATGATCTAGGGTTTCAGATGTAAACCCTATAACTCAGATCTTTAACTCACATAAAAAAAACTCTTCTCGAACAATCTTTAAGAACAGAAATTACAAGAACGATCGAGAACTAATTTTGATAATCGATTCTCGAACACAACATAAAGAACACACAAAAACTCCTCGAGAATCGACCCGCTCTGATACCATGTTAAAAAATAGGAAGCGGAAGCAAAAAACATGGAAAAGGAATAAAGAAAATAAGAACAACGGGATTTACATGGAACCCTACTCCGTGAGGAGCGGGATGAAACCACGGGAGAAGCCCTCAAAGGGACGTGTTATGCATTGCACTTTCTCATCTGTTACAAGAGGCCTGGGGTTCTTTATATAGCTTCTACAGGGCCTCCAAGTCCCACCACTAGGCAGTATGGGACTAAACTCAGTGGTGTGGTAAATGGACCCTGGAGGGATCCATTTACCCACCTATTACATAAGTGACGCATGCTCCAAATACTCTAACAATTAGACACTACATTTTCTGAATAAAACATCTGATTTTTAAAAATGAGATCATTTCTTACTAACCAAATTGCCCAGAGCGCCACAAAAGGCATAGCGACGTCGTCCAAGGAGTTGCTTCCCGCCTTCCTTACTGACTCCTAGAATCCCACCGAGCCATCAACCTCCACCCACGGAATCGCTAGTTCCCTCCAAACTTGTGTCGAAGCCGCGCAAGTGAAGAAGAGATGTTCTGAGTTCTCCGTTTGCTCCCCGCATTTTTCACATGTTAATTCCTGCAGCCCAAAAATCCCTACTCTCCTAACTTGGTCACAGAGTCTTTCTTTCCGTAGGCACCATAGGAAGACCTTTATCCTGGTCGGAATCTGGCTAGCTCAAATAATCTTCACATCCTAGCAAAGCTCCATATCTTGACCTTCCGAACCGTTTTCTCCGTACAACTCTTTGACCGAAAATTTTGCGCCCATCCATTCATAGTGATCCCTGCTCAAAGTGAAGCCTACCTGGGATGGTGTCTCCGATTGTAAGCTAACAAGCTCCTCTCTCCTTCGATCCGAGAGGACCACAGCAAACTCCGGCATCCAAGCCAAAGACTGAGTAATAGACCTCCAATCGATTTCTTTTATTGCCGCCAACGCAAAAAGTCTCAGAAACCTCATCTCGAGGGTCCCATCTCCCGTCCAGTTACCCTCCAGAATAGGAAGCGCCACCCATCTCCCACCTTAGGCCTCAACCTGGGAGTCAGCAGCGGCAAGACCTCATGAACCCCCTACCATAGTGGTGATCCAAAACGAGATGCCCCTACCACCAGGCCTCCTTTCAACCGGTAAATCTCTCGCAGCAATCTTGTGGCCAAGTCCTCAGACGAACCCCATATTCACATCACCCACTTAGCTGATAAAGCCTTGTTCATGCAAGCCACGTCCCAAACCCCTGAGCCTCCCTGATCTTGAGCTTTGGTAACCTCCCCCCCCAACCAACCAAATGTAACCCGACCTCTGATGCTTCCCTTCTGAACAGAAAAATCTTCTCATCAACTTCTCAATCTTCTTTCTAACCCCTACATGCATCAGTCTGGTAGAGAAAACGAAAATGAGGATGGCCGACAGCAAATGCTTCAGCAACACAAGTTTCCCACCCTTTGATAAAGTAGCCGCTTTCCACCCAGCCAACCTAAGCTCCATCTTCTGAACGATTGCGTCCCAATCCGATATTCTTAACCTGCCAGCCACCAACAGAAAGCCGAGATAGGTAATCGGTAGATCCCCCAACAGGCAGCCAAGCAGCTCCGCTATACTGCCACGTTCCTCCACCTGAAGCCCAAAAGTGATTACCACTGATTTCTAGACATTTATCTCCAGCCCGGAGAGGATGCTAAAAATGCCACAGCTTAGTCGCTCTATTTTTCATCTCACCCGATCCACCAAGAAAAAGAACCGCATCATCAGCGTACTGCAGCACGGCACCGAGATGTCTCCAAGACGAAAGCCTTCGCACCAGCCTCCCTCAACCGCTTGCTTGAAAAGAACCGCCAAAGCATCCGCAACCAGAACAAACAACATTGGTGCCAATGGACACCCCCTCAAGCCCACCATTCACCAAGATCGAAAAGGACTATGTAATGAGGAGACGCGGCTGGGAAGGATCGTGCGCAGTCTGACAGGTGCTCTTGGCTCATGCTGCTGGATCTGGAAGTGTAGGGGAAGCCGCCGTCGTGGATCGTCCAGGGGTGCGTGCAGCACCGCTAGAAGATCTCAAACTAGGGCTCGCTGGATCGAGCCGCAGCAACGAATTTCAGAATATCGACCATGCACAAAAACTCCAGACAATAGAGTTTCAATAGAAACCCTAGAACTTACAAAACTTGAACAGACAAGAACAATCGAATCTCGAGACTCGAATAATATAAACGACAAAAAACCTCGAGAATCGACCCGCTCTGATACCATGTTAGAAAATCAGCATGCGGAAGCGAATATCAGAGAAAAGATCAAACATTGTTGACACGGGATTTAACGTGGAACCCTACTCCGTGAGGAGCGGGATGAAACCACGGGAGAAGCCCTCAAAGGGGCGTGTATTCTATTGCTTTTCTCAATGGATACAGGAGGTCTGGGGCTCTTTATATAGCCTCTCGAGAGCCTCCAAGTCCCACCACTAGACGATGTGGGACTAAACACATGGATGGGGTAAATGGATCCTGCAGGTATCCATTTACCCATCTACAACTCAATAGGCGCACTACCAAATACTCCAACACTCTTCATCCAAGTTATCCAGCATTCCGGGAACCCTCTCCTCAAGGATAGCCACAAGAAGTTCCAGGCCACGCAATCATACTCTTTGGAGAAATCAATCTTCCACATCACTCACTTTGTATTCTTGCGCCGCCATTCCAAGCAAATCTCCGAAGCCATGACCAGACTATCGGCCATTTGACGACTCGATATAAAAGCGGATTGCCCTTGAAGAACGATAGAGTCCATAATCCCCTTGAGCATGTTCGCCAGCACCTTACTGAAGTCATCCACCCTCACCACGAGATCTTTCTTAGGCAGCAAGAATATCAACGCATTGTTAACCTTCTCCAAGCCCTTGTTGCCTTCCCTGAACTCCTCTATCACCTTTAGGATCTCTCCCTTCGGCAGGTCCCAAAATTCTTTGTAGAAGAAGACCGAAAAACCATCCGGGCCTGAGGCCCCGTCCGCAGTCAGCCCCCAAACAGCCTTCTTCACCTCTTCCTCCGAGAACGGCGCCATTAACCCCTCAGACTACACAGGTGACAAAGACTTCACCCCCCTCCCTAGCCAGCCCCACCCACCCCTTCGCCTCCACTGTGACATTTCCACAAAATGCCCTCTCAGTGTACTACCAATCTGCGCCTCCCCTGAAATCCTCAGACCCCCACCTCAAGCTCATGAATACGGTTCCTCCTCTTTCTGCAGATGCCATGTTGTGAAAGAATCTAGTGTTGGCATCCCCTTCTCTCAGCCACTTCTGCCTGGACTTCTACCTCCACTCCACCTCCTCCTTACGATCCTCCAGCAATAGTTCCTCCAAAAGCCTGGATCTCTCCGCTGCCTCATCCTGGTCTAAACCTCTCAGGTCATCTAGGCCATCCAAACGGAGCACCTCCTCCTGCACCCTAACCCTCTTCTTCCTTCTTTTCACTCTCACCTCCTAAAACCCTGCAGTCGTTGAACCATCCGGTCGCCATTCCCTCCGAAGACGCGCCACCCTCTCCTTGAAGTCATCCTCCAACAACCACGGGCGCTCGAAGTGAAAAAAGAACCTGCTTCTTCTCTCCTCCCCCGAAGATCAGAGGATGGGCATACGATCTGAATGCGCCCGAGGAAGCACCCAAGCACGCAAGAGTGGAAAACTTTCCACCCCTTCGACTTAAAGAAGAAATCTATCCAATCTCGACCTTGATCTTGCAATTCGCCGAGTAGAGGCACATCCAGTCGCACCGACAATTGTAAGACCCAAGAAGTGTGGCATCTCCAGGAAATCACCGGAGCCGGCATCCCCCCCCCCCCTCTGAGGGCAATCATCAGGAAGCAAAGAAAGGTTGAGATCCCCCCGTACAATCCAGGCCCCATCAATCAGCTTGGTGCTCGTCTGCACCAAGTCATTTGCTAAAGAGTCCCTCCCTGAACTAGCGGGCCCATAGACATTTGTCACCATAAAAGAGAGCCCATATGCCCGACTTCTGAGTCGAATTGAAAGCGAAAGGTGGACCTTTATTCCACCATCAACTCGAAATCATCCTTCTTCCAACCCATGATCAGCCCACTTACCGCTCCCTGGGCCTCTAGCACCGCGAAGGCAAAGATCCGTCCAACGCCCAAATCTCGTCCAACCTCTTCCACACTCCTTGACAGTTTGGTTTCTTGCAACAGGCAGATATCAGTTTTGGCTTCCCGAATGAGATTCCCCAATCCTAGGTGTTTTTCGGGGCGGTCTAGACCCCTCACATTCCAAGATAAGAGCTTCATTTAGAAACAATGGAGATCTTCTTTAGTGGTTGTGGTTGCACCACCCCAGACATTCAGCAAAACCTCTGTCCAGGGGACAGAAGTGACTTGGCTTTCCCCAAGGCGACTCACCGTCCGCGGGAGGCTTTGAAATACTCATTGGTCGTTCTGAGTCAGCCAAACACTCCACCTTGTGCCTCCTTCTCATTGACCTCAACACTTCCCCCTTCACAAAACACAATCCAAACCTGGGCCCCCCACTGCCCGCTTGAGAGGATTCCCCTCCTGACTGCAGCTCTAATGGTCCCGCATCTCGAACGAAAGCCACCTGCACTAGCCCACCCGACTCATCGACGACAACCGGCGCCTCCTGTTGCCTGAACGCCACCAGCATCCTACCTTCTGCCTGCCCTTCCTCCATCACTGGAGCGGCATGTAAAGCTTCATCTTCCTCCACGGAGATGCCTACATGCCCCTGATCATGAAGCCCTGCTAACTCCAGGTCATTCGGGTTGCACACAGGTCCGAACTCTCCATCTCGACCGGATCTATTATCCCCACACTCGTCGGATACGTTAGCTCCGATTAACCCTAAAAGCTCCTCCAAATGCTGGTCGGGTTGCAGATATGCCCACCCCAACGGATCCGAATCGAATCTCGGATCCAATATCGATGTCATGCACGCAGTTGATCTTCTTCCACTGGGACCCGGGCCTCAGAATCCGGATTTATCCCCGGATCCACTTCATGGACCGTGCCCACTTGCAGTACATCCTACTCCGAGATCCAAGCCTTCTTCCCAGATGCCTCAGTGGTTGCTTCAAAAGACGGGATCCCCATCTAAGAGCACGCTAGAGTTAACGCGCGTCGTCCCTCCGTTTTCCATATCAGGAAGCGCAACAGCCTCCGACTATTTGCGCCTCCATCCCCCTAAAGTTTCGCCATTAATTACCCGCAAATTCTGAGCTAGCGGTTTCACTACGCTCAAATTCGTCGCTGCCTTTCGCATTCCAATCTTGTCAACTGGCGACGACGCCTTGCGTCCTTTGACTATCTCTGACCAAGCCTTAGGATGACCGGTAACTAGGCTCTCCGACTCTCCAGGAAAGAAGCCGGAGCCTACAGATGCCAATTTGATCTCCAGAGACATGCCCTAACGTGCACTTTCCTCCATCCCAACTCCAGAGGGTTTAACTCCCGCACGCGGACAACATGTTCCGCCTCTCCGCCCAGTGCGCAGCCATCACAATCGATCCCATCCGCCAACGCGACCCCAAATAAAATCTTTCGCACGATCTCTTCTCTTCTCCACGAGACAGGTACACCACACACCCACAACTTGTTCAAGAACCAAAAGTCGATTCGACCGTCGAAGCTGCCTGGAGGTCTCCACTGAAGAAGAGATTCCCATTCTTGGCTCAGTCGCAGTAGCGTCCTTGCCTCATTCGCTGCCACGCCCCGTGCCATCACCTGTCACGGGCTTAGTAAAGCCACATCCCCGTTGAACTTCCCGATCATGGTCGTTCCCACATCCAAGGTGCCACAAAACAATGCTTGTGATTCTCCTCCTTCACCGATTAAAATCGCACCTTCTTGTGCCACATCAGCCGCTCGATCGTCCACCGCGCCAGCCCTGGCACCTGAAACAGCACACCGGTTCCCGGTAAACACTCTCCCAGTGATGCAGCGACCTGCAACGAAAACATCCACAGCCAAAAGGATTCCCTTTTCGGCCATGGCTTTGAGCAGGGAGCCCAGGATGCACCCCCCCTTTGTCCTACGATCACCGTATGCTTCTCCCTACGCCTCCTTGAACGAACCAGAACCCACGGTGCTTCGATGTCGCCGTCGGACTCCATCCCATGTTTTAATTGAAAACTTAACCGAGTTGTCAAGATTCGTTTCTCTATGGGAGAGAAAATCTACCTCGAAAGTTATCCAAGGATGGGAATTTCAAGCAAGAAGTTGTGCTACACTCGGTTCAAAAAGTAGCATGATAGTGGATAGTAACTTTACCAAAAAAAGCTAGGAGAAAACTATAGGAAAGAATATTTTGGGTTATGGTTTTTAACCCAGAGGGTTTCTACATTAAAATGAATGTGTGCATGTGGTCTACATATCACTTATCTTATATCTTAATTTTAAGAGTTGTACTTGTTATTTGGATATACATATTGCATGATTCAACTCCCTTTCTTATGCCAAAGGCGCATTTGATACCATCGCTACTTTGTAGTTCCTACCAAATTCATATTTGATATTGAGTTACTTTGTTTCTTACCAAATTCACATATCGGTTCCACTTAACTGAAAACCCTTACACTCCAAGGCCCAGACCCTTATGTTGACTCTACTTTTGTCTCATTCACTACAACAATGTCATCTGCAAACAACATGCACCGATGCACCCTTTATATTTGCTTCTTTATTTTATGCAAATCAAGGTAAAAGGTGAGGTCTGGCTAGAATCCTTACACAAGATATTGCTTAGTCATACATCTCTTATCATGCCGCTATACTATGCTAAGTTTACATAAATTTTAACAAACACTAATTAATCTTAATCTCTTAGCCTACACAAAATGACTCAAGTGTTCGCAATATTCAAGCCTCTTAGATTCCCATGACCCCTTTGCTATCACAGTGAAATCATCAAGCCTCATTTCATGGCAACTACAACTTGGTTGTTCTCCCACTATAACACATAGTTCTATCTTTCAGATATATATATATATAAGATAATTTCAACTAATGGACCATGCACAAAGGCCCATAGATAATCTAAAAGCAACTTCAAGAAACAACTCATTTGAACAGTATGGTCCGATGGTTCAATAGTGAGATCTCCACCTCAAGAGTCCAGAATCCAAATCTTACATATTGCAAAAAAATACACTTATAGATAGAACAAAAACTAAACAAGACACGTTTTACCATTAACCATTCAACATGTTTCAACCTTAACAGATTAAAAAACAATGCAATCATCTTTGGCAGAGAAATCAACACAAGTGCCTTTCGCTTACTTTCAAAGTTCCTTCGTTGATATTTAGACCCAAGGTTAAAAAAAGCCTAAACGCTATAAAAACGAACATAGACAAATAAACTTACTTTTTTTCCTATTCCACCTGGTTTTGTTTGATGGCGTCCTCTTTCGCTTGCACCTTCTAAAAAGGTTGGAAGAAAAATGATTATAGTCATCATTCTCATGGCAGCCAGCTTTCCCATGTAAGATTCTTTTGGTATCAGCGTACAAATCCTCCCACTCATCCTGTACACGGAATTGCAAGTGTCAAATGTAAACTATAACCACATAAGTGCATAGTGGTTTGGTTTCTGAGTATCAAAATAATAGATGGAAAGACTCATGAGCTTTTCAACGATCAAAGGCCTTGAACAAAAGAGGATAGAAGGAAACAATATGAATGATGTTACACATATAAAAACACTTTACCTGGACTGATTGTCTACTATATGAACCTTTCAAAAGAAAATCATTGAGAGCTCGCTTTGCATCTGCTCGCTTCCTTCGGACCACATATCTAATATAATTCTGAGTCAAAATTTTACAAACATCAATTATTAAAATATGAAATATCATTATCTTTGTTCTTAATTGCTAGTTAAATTGAGCTATTAGGTAAAAAAGATTACTTTCAAGCAGTGATTGATGACTAATTATATCGAACACAAATGAGGCTGTGATATGGCACAGTAGCCAACCATCCACAAAGCTTCTGGTAAGGCACATAAGAATGAAATACAGACATGTTTGCCTTCAAGAAATACTCTAATGAAAAATCAAAGAGACATTTTTGGTTCAAACATGACTATCTAATATTTGTGTGGAGATAAGATGGATGGTGGGTACATATTCTTCCATTATATATGCACCTTTTTTATACTCTCTTTTCTGTTAAGGGTTCTGACAATATTATTCCACGACTCTCCCTATCTGGAGGGGTAGGCTTTTCATAATGAATAAATTATTTCTTTCTTCCACCATGGCATCAGATCATTGGTCCTAAACCGGTGGTCTGATACCCCCAAACCCACCATCCAAGCCTTCCCTCGACACGGTTTCACATCTTCGCAATGTTATCAATGTTGAAGAACCATCCACGTGTGTCACCCTAGGGGCTTCAACATTGCCCAAATGCACAAGGTCCCATTCTGTCATGCACTTCAAACCTAAGGTGTGACATCGCTTTGCATCACCTCCACATGATCTGGAGAGCATCACCCAAGCTCATCACCCACATAGGGGTCATCTTCTGTTGAGCCAATGGGGTACCATCCCCATGTGATCAAGCATGGGAAGAGAAGCTTATCATACATCGAATCGACCTATCTTGCTATATTTTAAATTGGAGCCCGTGGGGAACACTATTACTTAGAGGATGTATTTCATCAAGCAGGATTCTCCTCGAGTCTTGGCGTATGTAATTTTCTCTTATAATTTTAACCTAACGATGGGGTGGACACCTTTGCGGGTTCCCTCTTTTTTGCCTCAAAAAAATTTAGTCGGAGATGTTCGGTTGATCCATCCCCAAGCACTGATCATGCAATCACCCAAACAATAGACCTCCTTCAAAGCCCTTGGTGAAGGCAGCTTTTACGGGTTCACTGATCAACCGGGAACATGTGGTTGTGTGCACTTAAACACACACTCAACCTCTTCATTCCAGCCCCTTCACACGTAGGTCACGTGTTCAACCTAATTCATCTTAATTAGGGCACATAATCACAAGAACTTATTTCCCACGTCGTGTATAATTATACATGAGCCTAAATTGAATTGAGACACTGATTTCAGACTTGTCAATGGTTGATTGGGATTTCTCTAGCAATATGTCATGTCCTCAGAGACATCATATTCTGAGAGAGCCACAAACCACCACTTGGGATGAAGATCCCCTTCTTTGCATCAATCATCAAGGTAATGGGAATAATTATGAATGATGGATGCAGAGCATCCTATATTTATCGATGCAAATGATAAGAAATATTTTGAATGAGGCATGCCCAAGGAGAAGAAGGAAACCTATTTGTCCTAGAAGCATGTCAATGCACTTATGAGGTCTATGATCTGACCAACTCTTGTTCCACAAATTGCCAATAAAGTACTGCATCATCACACTGACAAAGTAATGTATGACTCACTTCAAACTACATATTCACTGCCCAAGGATTTGTCCAAAGATCTTGCAGCTTCATATTGTTACCACCTCCATATATAGAATGATCATCCCCTTTCAAAGTACACCTTACTATGAGGGGAGCCTTTCAGTGGTTGCTCAACTATGCCTTTTACGCACTGTACTCCTCAAATTCAATTTCAAATGCAGAACACGGTTGGTCATTTCCTTGCATGCCTTGACCCTGCATGAGGTTGCAATCTAACAGATGCTGACATTACTTGAGATACTAACAATTAAGGAGGTATATTGTAGGGCTAGTCAGATGTACGACTCTTCTTAGGCTCATGACACTACTTCTTCCATGGTCATTGCATATAGGCGTAGAACCAAGGGATGCGGTTTTAGCACTAATGATCGAGGGCCATCTCAACAGTGTACATACTGTGGTATGTCTAGCCACATTAAGGATACATGAGTGTCCTGCTTATGCCAATCATGCTTCTACAAGGAGTTTGGTTAAGACTTTTCCATCGAGAAAGTGATGATTTGGTTGTGGGGCGCATTCATATTGTTATTGTTAGATTATACGATCATAGATGGGTAATTGGTTTCCTTTAGGGTCCAATTCTTACATCCATAGGTTTAGTCCCACATCGACTATTGGTGGGACTTGGTCTTACTAATCAGGCTATATAAAAAGCCTCACATCACATGTATTCATTGAGAGAGTTCAGTATACACATCAACCCTTTGGGGCAGTTCTCCAGTGGTTTCATCCCTCTCTTTATGGAGTAGGGTTCCACGTTAAGTTCCGACATTCTTTCAAGTTCTTTATTCTTCATCTCTAATTACGATTCCACATTGTCGTTTTCTACATGGTATCAGAGAGTGTTCAATTTTGGTGTTCTTATTATTGAAGATTTATTTTTATGCTCATGTTCATGATCGTTCGAGATTCAAGTTCAAATTCTAGGGTTTCAGATGAAAAATTAATTCGCGTGCAAGTTCTAAAAATCACATGCAAGTTATGTTGGGTTATCTCATAAAACCCTAGGTTTGATCATTGTTGATCAAGCACCATCTTCTCCATCCGGCGGCGCCATCATCATCTGGTTTGGATTCACAAACCCTAGTCGTTGTCTAATCCAGGCTATCTCTAAAAGAAGTGTGATTGTTATCATCGCAGCGCCTTTAATCTTCAGGTGGTGACCAACCTCCGCGCACAATCAACTCCGTGAAGTCAACAACCACCCTCATCCTACGCATAGATCTCCAAACAGAAAACGATGACCAGCCCCGATCCTTAAAGAAGAAAAAAAGGTGGTGAACACATCGCCGGGCATAAGAAGAAGAAGAGGATAGTAGGCAGTGCAACCTCGTGCCATCTCTCAAAGCCCTCAAGGCAGCACCACCATCTCTATAGTTCCCAGGTAGAGCCCCCTCCACGCTGCACCTCCTCTTCCTCACGCTTGGTGGCACCAACGCGATCATCCACCAATCGCAGGGAGCATCCCCAATCATTGGTGGCGCCACCTTCCTCCACGCAACATCAGCTCCAGATGTACAAGTGATTCCTCTACCCTACATTCTACCTCTACGGTGATCGGGTCCCAGCATCGGCCTCACGCGTGCAAGCAGAGACTCTAGGCAAAGGGGGAGATATGGGAAGAAGCTCCATCAGGAATGGCTTCGAAAGATGGTTCCTTATTTGGAACCTAAATACTCATGGCCCTAACTGAGTACGAGCCTCTGCATTAGAAAAAATAGAAAAAGAAAGAAAGGAAGGAAGGAAGAGGGGCATAGTTGGATTGCTGGTTAAAAAAAGGGGGCTGAGATTTTAGTCGGAGTCACAATGATCCCATTGGATTGGTCGAGGGCAACAACTTTATGCACTCAATCATCCCACTCATGTATGTGTACCCAATGTTTGGACCTCCAATCAATATGTACCTTTCCCCTCAAGTCGATGGAGTGGAGGTCCTGAAATGTAAAGCACAGCACGAGAATGCCTTGACGGCAGCCAAATTGACGAAGAAGGCGGTCCGGAAAATAATATTTCACAATATGGAAGTATCTCATCGATACCCTTGCCCTCCAGATGTTTTGTCCCTCGAGACAATAGGCGGGTAGATTTGTAAGTATGTCATCAGTATATGGCGCCCACAATACCTGCACGAAAAATTGATATATAATTTAGTGGTTGTTTCTTGCAGAAAATTGAAGGAATGTGTTGCTGCTTATTTGCCTGCTCTGGTGATTGCATGCCGAAAGCGTCGTGGTATGGTCTCACGACGTGGGTTGGCTGTCGACGATGAGTGAACGTCACAGCCCAAGAACCCCTAACGGACGGTCGTGTCGCTGCCGTGTTTCCCTAATCATAGGAGCAATGTGTGGAAAATACTCCCATGCCCACAGCTGAAGCAATATGATCGAGCCTCCAATCTCCTCGGTCGCCATATTTGCTGCTAAACATAGATGTCTGTATAGAAATGCAAGTACTGTGGATCTCCAGCTCAGCATCCCAGAGTATTGTAGATCATGCAGATGTGGAAGTGTAATCACAGAAATCAATGACCCCGACTTGTCCGTGAATAAAACAGCACCCAGTAATTGTAAAATGTATGCTCATGCATGCCTCTGCAAGACCATCTCTTTAGCATCTGGTGGCAATTCTGCAAAATGTATGAATAACCAGCTTGTCATAACTCTGTTGCCAACAATCTCAGAAGGTAGGGGCCTGACACCGAGAAGTTGCTCGCATGTGTCATCCCACGTCGCTCCAGGGATGGTCTCTCATGTAACCAACGATCCATCGATTCGTAACCCCAAGATGAAAGCAACATCCTGCAACGTAATGGACATCTCTCCACTGGCTATGTGGAAAGTGTGTGTCTCAGGTCCCCATCGCTCCATCAAATCTATAATTAAATGCCAAACTGCTGTGATAAATTCCAATTCCGAAATAAATTCAAATTCTGCCTGAGCTACATAAGGTTGTAGCCGGTCGTCCAAAGGGATGTGGCGTACATGTGATTCTCGTCGTCGACAACGCAACCACAATGAAGCCTACAATTGGAACGTTACAAGAAGTATTATGGAAAGTACTTAGGGATTTGAGATTAATAAATGTCTTACATCGCCTGCCCAAACACGGCGTGAACAATGGTGCTCTTGCTGACTCAAGACGGATGGATCAAGCGGTCCGGGGTCCGTCTGCACTTAAAAAAATGATGTAGAAGACGTAAATTTGCATCAAGCAACAAAAAGAACATGTATTCTGTCGACATTTATGTCTAAAAAGAAGGTAAACTTACTCAAACCAGGACATTTACGTTTGTTATGGCCTTCGCCTCCACACGTGTCACATTATTTTTATTCCTTTCTGATGGTTGTGCATTAGATGTGGATGTTTGATAAGATCAAACTGGTGGATTCTTTAACCATGAAGTCGTAATGTGACAGGATGTGATATTTCTTTACAGCATAAATCAAATCATCTATACATTTGAAGGTTTTGTCCTTGCATATTTCATCAACATCGTCAAGTCCAGACTTCATTCGATTGTCATCCTCATAAGTTTTTTTTTTGACACTCAAAAGAGGGGGAGACACTCATAGGTGTTCGCCCCATATTATTAAGGAAGAAGATAGAAAATACTTACAGTGGGAAAGAAAACAAAAAGTAAAGGTAGATGATATCAAAAAGGATACCATCCGCCTCCCCAAAGATGCTACACGAATGACCAATCAATACAAAAGCGATTTGCAGTGATATAAATATTTTCCTTATAAAATCTCTGCCCCGCAAAAAGCAATTTGTTTCTTCCCAGCCAAATACTCCAGATACGCGCAATGGGAATAAGTCTTTCCTCCCTCGGGCGATTAGCAGCGGTAGATAAGCTCTCCCAGAAATCCTCAATCGCGGAACGATTCACCCATCCCACGTCATCCCAAATGGGCCACACGAGGTTGCAGTGAAGGAAAAGATGGCTGGGCGTCTCAACATCGGAACCGCATAGACCACACAAGGCCGTGGGATTCGGGAAAATCGAGGCACAGCGATCGCGAGTAAGCAATCTTCCATGCCTAAGAATCCACAGAAAAATGCCAATCCTTTCTGGTAGCTTGAGATCCCAAATGAGCTTGCAATGGCTTAGAAAAGCCGCATCCGAAGGCACGACGGTGGGAAGAATAGAGAAATAAGCCTTCCGTGAGCTGAAGGTCCCTTCCTTCCATTCAAAGTGATCACGGCCCCTTGATGGTGTGGGAGCATCCACAAGGAGAGCCATCATAGCGGAGAAGTCAAGCACCCGCTGATCAGAAAGATTGTCCATCAAAATAGGGCACCAGGCGCCATCGCACCAGCACGAAGCCACCGATGCAAGTTTATCCCCGGCCAACGCAAAAAGACGAGGAAAGAGATTCATGAATATACCCTTACCAGACCAATCCACCGACCAGAATCTGAAAGAGTTCCCATCGCCGAGAGCTGGCCTAAACAGGGATCGGTTACAGTTGAAGACAGAGAAGACATCGCACCAAAAGGAGGGAAAGATTCCATGGGAGTGCCCGCCAAAAACGGAATCAAAGGCATTCCCAGCCGCCACGCGAAGGCATTGCACCAGCAAACTCTCATCCCGACCTAAAAGCCTCATCGCCCATTTGAGAAGCAAAGCATCACGCACCACCTCCAACTGCCGAACGCCCAGACCCCCGTCGCGTTTTGGACGTGAAATGTCATCCCACCCCACCAAATGCATCCCTCTTCTACCAATTCCATTCTTACCCCATAGAAAGCCCCTCATACATTTCTCTAAGCGCAGCCGGATCCCCTTCGGCAAGCCGCGAGCCGATAAGAAGTAGATGGGAATAGCCGAGAGGACAGATTTAATAAGAACCAAACGACCACCTTTGGAGAGCAGCGACGCACGCCAACCTGCCAACCTGGACTCCACCTTCTCCACCACCCTCTGATAATCACGCAAGCGCGCACGGCCCAACGAGAGCGGTAATCCCAGATACTCCAGCGGCAGATCCCCGAGGGATGCCCCCAAGATAGAGGAGCAATCCTCAGCCTCCAATGGAGACAGAGCAAAAGGCACAAACTTCGATTTGGCTCCATTGATGCGGAGCTCCGACATCTCGCAAAAAAAGTTGTATCGTAGTGGCCATCCCCAAGGCCTGAGTCCGGTCCCCCTCAATAAAGCAAAGGGTGTCGTCCGCAAATTGAAGTAGGGGAATATGAAAATTACCCATAGAACAACCGCGAGTAAGCCCAGCATTGGCCACACCCTGGATCATACGAGACATCACGTCGGCCGCCAAAACGAATAGAAGAGGGGCAAGGGGGCAGCCCTGACGAACCCCCCTGCGAGGCTGGAAAAGGCCCCCAGCCGGCCGGCCGTTAAGAGATATGGAGAAGGAGACGGTAGTAACACATCGTCTAACCCATGAAATCCATAGCGGGGGGAAGCCCCGGGACTTCAAAACCGACCATAAGAAACGCCAGTCCAAGGAATCATAGGCCTTAGCAAAATCAATTTTCCATAGAATCCCCTTCGTACCATTTCTGTGCCATCCATCAATAATCGCAGAGGCAAGCGCGAAGCAATCCGAGATTTGCCTCCCTTGGACAAAAGCGGCCTGGGCGGGAGAAATGAGAGAGCCAAGAAGGGGAACAAGCCGCCTAGCCAAAGCCTTAACAATGATTAAATAGATGCCATTGGAGATAGCAATTGGGCGGAAGTCCTCAATACGGGTAGCCCCATGGGACTTCGGAATGAGGACCATGTTGGCACGATTAATCCTGTTGAAGCCCCGGTTTCCCTCGCAAAATTCGAGCGCCACATCCAAAACATCATTGGCGATAATATCCAAGAAGTCCCTATAAAAGGAGATGGGGAAACCATCGGGACCAGGGGAGGCGTCAACGTTAAGGTCCCATACCGCCCCCTTAAGCTCATCAAGCGTGAAAGGCCGAGTTAAAAGAGTCGCATCCGAACTGGCGAGCGAGGGGACCCCTCTGGCCGTCCAGCGCCAGGAGGAAGAAGGCTGACGATCGAAGAAATTTTTGAAATGGTTAACCAAAGCCGAGCCCAGCTCGCGATCGCCCTGAATAAAAATGCCCCCAATTTCAAGGGAAGAAATACAATTAGCACGCTTACGCACACTGGCGACCCGATGGAAGAATGAAGTATTAGCGTCCCCATCCTTGATCCAACGAATCCGTGAACGCTGCCTCCACTCAATGGCCTTTTTCCTGTCATCCTCCGAGACAAGATGTATAGCTGAAGAACGTTCAGATAGTTCCCCTGGGGATAGCTCCCTATCGTTCTCAATACGATCCAAGCGAAGAATAACCGCTTCAGCCTCATTGCGAGTAGAGAGTCTAGCCTGACGAGTGTTAATTTTAAAGGAGGCGAGAACGCGACGAAGGGACGAGAGCTTAAGATCAAAGCGACGAGCCGCATCACCAGGAAATGAAGTCTGGGACCAATGATTCCGCACCATATCATTAAAATCAAGCTCCAGCAACCAACTCCTCTCATATCGAAAAATACCACGCGGGCGGGAGGAATCGCCAGCTTCCCAAATAATGGGAGTATGATCTGAAAAAGACCTCGGTCGAGAGGAAACCGAACACAGGGGGAAAGCATCCATCCAACCAGAGTTTGCAAAAAACCTGTCAAGGCGGGATCGAGATGAGTTATTACGCCATGTGTAGATAATATCTCTTGCCACCAGTTCTTCAAGAGCCAAGTCATGGATGAAGTCCAAAAATTCGCCTGAGCCGGGATCCCTTCCCCCCCTACCACGAGGGCGGTCACTTGAGAGCAAAGTAACATTAAAATCCCCTCCCAGAATCCAAGGAATTTCCCCCAAAGCCGCAGCATCACCATGTAGATCCTCCCATAAGAAACGACGGGCAAGGTGGCATAAAGGCGCATAAACGCAAGTGAAAGCCATAGAAACATTAGAGTCCGCATGAACAAGGATGACAGTGATAGAGTGACGACCCAAACGAGAACATGCGAAAGAAAATCTTGAAGATCGCCAAGCAACAATAACACCACCAGAAGCGCCAACCGCGTCCAAGGAGCAAAAAGCGTCGACAGGCCCCGCCCCAAAAGATTTCCACAGGGCGTCATCGACACCAGAGAGTTTTGATTCTTGTAGGAATACGACATCACAGTCCCAATCGCGCAAATGCGAGCCCAAAGCCTGGCGACGAAACGGGTCACCCAGCCCACGAACATTCCAAGAAAGTAACTTCATTAAATAATACAAAAAGGGCCCCAAAAAGTGACCGCAGACCAAAGCACAGCTACATTTGAGCACGGCGCTGACCCGCCCGGCGAAGCCCTGCCGCCTCCGCCACAGCCTCGCGAACCGGCGAAGAAGAGGGGCCCTCGAAGGACGGCTCCAGGCGTCGAGAATAAACAATTCCATATCTTGCCGGGGAAGCAAACATAGCATTCCAAGCACCCCAAGAAGTAGCACAGCGGGACGGTGAATCCGCCGGAGCGTTCGACGATGAAGCCAATGGCTCGCCACCAGACCTAGAAGTCCAATTAGAGAAAGAGGGCTGGCTAATGGGCTGAGAGAACATACCAGCAACAGCCGGGGAAACGGCCCCCGAGGGCTCCGAGCCCAGCGAAATCAGAAGAGGCGCGGAACTGGATGAAGATGAGGAAAAGTCTTCGGAGAAAACACATCAATCGGTAAACGGGGAACAATCGGTTGCGATTTCCCAATGGTCCACATCAACAATATTCCGGACTTCGCCTGTCGATAGAGTTTCAATAATAATGTCAGTAGGCGTCGATTTCTCAATGATCCGAGCATACACAAAAACTCCTTGTACATCATCATCATCGACGATAGACGAAAACGATGGCTCTTCGCCTGCGCCCCCAGGGATGCGATGTAGTAGCAACATCTCATCGAATGTCATAGTCGGCATTAACCCAAAACCGCGTACATTGGACGTCGAAGAAGTAATAATCACACCCTTCAAATGAAACATACAACATATCGACTCCATTCTGACCTAATACGTGACGCAACATACAACTAAATATTATACAATCATGAAATGAAGAGAAATATGTGTATTATACATCATAAACCTAATAACAAAAAAATCAAGGATTTTACCAAATATTTGGAGATGTAACGGAGGACACGGGAGGGACAGTGGCGACGCAGAAGGAGGAGGCAGAGGAGGACCTAGGAGGAGTTGGCGGAGCGGAGGAGGCGGCGGAGCAGGAGGAAGAGGGGCGGAGCGGGAGATAGTCGCATTTGAGCAGGAGGTCGAAGGGGTCGCAGGAGGCGATGGGGTCGAAGGCATGTGAGGATTTGCAGAACGAAGAAACTGTGTTTAATGGGGGCATTAACAGACGCATTTTAGAAATGCGATGCCAATAGCGCATATCAAAGATGTGTTTTCTCTGTATTACGTGGGTAAAAAAACATTAAAGGGTGTCGCATGTCGAACATGTGACACCACTGTAGCATCCAGATAAAAAAATGTCGTAATACCTAGGGATTTAAGTAAATCCAAGGTATTAATTGGAATTTCCCTCTCCGCAATTGGTGTGCATTGATTTAAGAACTGTCGTTGTATCATTGGAGGATGATGGCATGGCCACACGAGGGAGCACGTGGGTAGTGGGGAGAAGGGTGTGTCGAGGAGAGGTTTTTCCCAGGGAGGGAGTACGGCACATGGAGCCGGGGAACTAGATAAAGAGAGGAGGGTATACTGACACGAGGCTTTCTCTGGAGAGGGAGAAGGGCATGGGGAGGAATGGGTCAATGGGATATGGGAAGGAAACCTAAAAAGGTATTCATTGGACTTCTTCATCCAAAGGCATGAGATGAATGTCCTCATCCCATGGGCTAGCGGGCCTTAACTCAGGTGGGACCGGCAGGCCTAGCAGGTTGAGTTGACCTCAACCCGAGCCTGATCCATTTTAAAAAATGGGCCAATATTTTCACCCCAAGCCCCGCTCAACATATCTTTGAACTTGGGGTCGGTCGGGCTACAAAGACTAGGCTTCGAGCTAGGCTGGGCCGACATGGTCCAATGCTCATCCCTACTCCCATCTACAACGACTATAGATCTGATAGAATGAACTGTACTGTATGATGTAAATTGTGCTCTATCACTGCAAAGATGGTGAGATGCTCCCGAGTCCATGATCCACTCTAAAATGTCTACCTTGTGATAATTACTAAGTGCATAATTATACCCAAGGTACTGGCAGAGATTGCAATAGTCAAATGATGGCTGAGGAGCACTAGCTAAACCAGTTGAGGGGGTCATAATCTCCCTCAGACGTGAGACAATATCTGTGTACTTCTGATCAGTAAAAGTGATAGTAGGCTCAATATGTTATTATGCAACACGATCAGATGTCGAGTGACCATGCTTCTGAAAGTAACTATACTCGGAGTACATGAAACGATGGTAGTATGCCCACTATTGGCGAGAGCGTCCACCTCCTTTGCAATAAACACCACATCCTCTAAACTGTATTGAACCTCCTCTATCGTGAGATGCAACCATCAAAGGAAGTTTGAGTAGCAGTTGCAGGATCCTACTCAGTCGAATGTAGGCCTCCTCCATGGGAGGTATAGATGGACATGTGAGAAGTTGGATGCAAGCGGCATCATAGTATGAATTAAGTGCTGCAAAAAATACGCTTAGTGGCATCTTGTGCATGTCATATGCTATTTGGTGGTAGCATTTAAAGGCATGAAGTTATGGAGCTTCTCAAACATACCCCTGAGAGGACGTCCATCTTGCTTGGTTGTGAAGATGTCGTACTAAAGCTACAGAATCTCCATCTCATTCTCCGCCTGAGAATATGTAGCAACGAGAATGTCCCATATTGCCTTGGTAGTGGGTTGATGAAGAATCTCGTTGGTGACCTTTGTGGTAAGGATACCAGATAGCCAAATACGTGCCCACACATTATCTTGCTTCCACGAAGCACTCTCTGCAGTCTTGTCAAACGGCTCAAGTTGTGTCAGGATGTAATCTTTGTTGTTTCTCTCAATGATACTCATGAGCAGCATGGCCTAAATTTCATAGTCGGACCCATCCATCTTTATGATGCATGCCAGGCCTTTGAAGGCCCAAGAGGCATGAAGAGGATACATGAACCTTGTTCTCTGGCATGATGAATGAATGAGCCCAAGAAGGATGCAACTAGGAGTGTAGAACAAGTTGATTTTGACTAGCAATCATATAGGAAAGAGGTTGTGTGTGCAGACTCAGAGCACAACCTCTTCCATCATCACTGAGGACACTCTAGGATTGGCAGGGTGAATTTAGAGATCTGAAATCACCCACGTCTGTACCGTAATCGGATAGCGCAAAGACATAGGGCACACAAGGAGCATCGAGGAGCGGCACGAGGGGGTGTGGCGGCACGTGAGGAATGAGAGGAGAAACATGAGGGGTTATTGTCGTTGGTTACGGATAGAAGCCCGCGAGGATGCGGCGACGGTGAGGAGACCACTACGGGGATACAAAGGCGATGCTAGGTCCCAATCCTAACCCCTGCGAGGGTGTAGTAGCGGAAGGACCCCAGTGAGAGGGCGTGTCAGCAAGATAGAGCAGAGATGGGGACTTTGGTATACGTGGGGACAGTGCTCGAGGGTGGCAACTACAGTGTGGATGGTGGACAACGGGTAGTTCTAGGGTTTTAGGGAGCTAGGCTCCAATCTAGGATTGCCACTCTGATACCACGTGGAAAGAAATGAATAAATTGATTATTCATGAGGCCATAGGGTTCTCTTATATAAAGAGGAGAAACCCTAAAAGGCAAATTACAAAAGAAATAAATAAGAAATACTAATCAATCTTAACATTGGCAAGCCTACGAACAAGAGTAGACTGAACCCAAGACATCACAAGAGCATTAGAATACTTCTGCCCCGAGTACTTGTCCATCTTCTCATGAAGATCCTCCTCCTTCAAGATCTTCTCCTTGTCAAGTGCATCAACAAACTAATAATACTTTGCACCCACAAGTCATGTTTCATCTCATCAAACTTGGCGACTGGTACTTGAAAGGGGTCTCTTCAATTCTTTAAGGGTGATTCGAGGTTGACCATATAAACCAAAGTATTTGAAGTCATGGAAAAGAAGCTTTGAGAAGATACTCGAATATACAGAACATGTATGGAGATTAACTTCCTAAACCAAAAGAAGTGTCCAACCGTGGTCCGTGGCTGGAAGAGTGCGGGTCCACTAGATGTTAGACCAAAGATATGCAATTGCAAGGAACTAGGGCCCGCTTGAGTAAAGAAGAAATATAACCGTGGGAAAAAATAACGCTCAAATATGACATCCCAATCTATCACAAGAAGACAATGTATTACCTCCGTGTGATCTATTTGCCCGAGTGATGGGACCTCGCTTGGAGCTAATCAAGGTTTGTCTCTTGAAGCCCCTTTAGAAGTGCATGTGAATCCGATGACCATGTGGCATCAGGAAGCGACAAAGGATTCGAGTGATGTGGTGATTAGGAAAGTGCCTTTAATTGGCTTGTCCTCCTACATCTGAGCAGTCCGACGACACCTTTGAAGATCAAGGGCATGTAATAGAAGCAGTTCTGGAGCTAATGTTGGCGATGCCTAGAGGGCAATGCCACTGCAGAGAGACAAGGCCACAAGGGCATGGCAGTCCTCAAGAGAGTATGGCATCTACAAAAGACATATAAGACTACAAGGGGCTTGGTCGGAATATTTTGACTTTTGCCTTGAATGATATGGTAAGTGGGAAAAACAGTATTAAAAAATACAGGATGTGAATCTTACATATTTACAATGTAGGAATATCCTATAAGAGCGCGTGTTAAAAACCCTATACATAAAAGTAAAAAACTCAACCTTTGAGGTGTAAACAGGTCCTATTAGCAAGAATGTTCACCGCAGTCCAGAATTCTAGAAAGCCGCACACTTCGGTGCAACAAATGAAATCAAATTTGTTTAGATATTACAAACAAGTGAAACCTACACTCACAAAGTAAACAAAAGCAGAAGATTATATTTTTCGAAATGTAGGTAGAGGATATTACCAAAAGCTTGCCACTACCTTGGATGGTTGTGTGCCTCTATCTTGATCCTGTCAATCATCAAGCAACACACTTTCATCTGAATACAAAACTATTTAAAGTAATTCATCGAAAAGCAAAATAATCTAGAAATGTGACAAATACATGATGTACTTCATTGAGCAAGTTACAAAAATAAATGTGCCTAGCAGAAAAAAGTTGAGCAGCCATGTGTTTAAGTCTCTCACCACCAACTGAGAGAAATTCGTGAGTTGCAGGGGCTTTATATATAGGTCAATTTTTACTGGATTCATTGTCATATTTGGAAACAATATTTAGTAAAGGATCGCCAATTTTCTCCTGGCTAGAGGATTTGTTTATTTATGTGCTGAGGATGTAGTTCCATGGCATCATCCAATATGCATCATACATCATCCAATATGCATCATCCATATAAGGACGTACGTTCAGTAGAAGGGCATTAATAACTGTATCAACGGCTACTCTCTATAATTACCCTCTGGGCAATTCTTCGGCCCATCATCGATGTTTGCTTGGAAGGTAATAATTTATTTAGACTGGTAAGACATGTTCAGTGTGAGCATTGCTTCGTTTCAATAAATATTGCATGTCGCATACCATCCTTCATACGTGCAGCCAAATGGGAGAAAATATCCGTCATAGAATTCTGCATGTGGTGCCATCTAAGCTCCAAAGAATGGTGTGCATGCATCCCACTTTAAAGATGGCATAGCATTGAACCTACCGGTACGTGGAGTTAATAGCCATAAACCTTAGATCTTGCCAGTTCATACAGGTCCCACTGAGCCCTGCAGGTGTATGGGAGTTTCATTGAGACATCCCGCCAAATTGTTCAGCTTCATTTGTAGTTTCAACCTACCTTATTTGGTTGTTTGTGACACAGACATTGCATATGGGGTCTGGGCATATTAAAGAACTTTCTTTCTCAACAAAGTTCTCGGGCTTGACTGTGGGATATCAAATCATGAACGGTTTCTAACTGAGAATGATCTTAGGGAAACAACTTAAGAAGGTCCACAAGTTTGTGACGGTTGCAGCTTGCTGGTCGGATGAAAATTGGTGCCCGACTTTCTCCTCTAATTTCTCCGACCAGATACTGGAGGATTTCTTGGCCTTGCTGGATGCTATCAGGAAGGTGGGGCGCCCATCGGAGGGAAGAGGCCACTGGGGTTGGCGTGCAGGTCCGTTCATGATCAGGAAGGCTTTCGGGGCTATCTGCAGGCCGCCGCCTTCCAGATCGGAGATTATGATTCGCGATTGTGCGTTCTTTTGGGCTCTCAAGCTACCTGAGCGAATTGGATTCTTCTTATGGTTGTTCCGGAGACAAAGGCTGATGACCGGTGTGCCAGGCTTCTGGGATCCACATCTGACAGGTGCCTTCTTTGCGAGGAGGCGATTGAATCCGTCGAACATCTGTTCTTCAAGTGCCCCAAGGTGCTTCAGGTATGGCAGGGGACCGTTCTGGCCTGGTGTTGCGTTGATGATCTCCAGACGTTCTGCGACACGCTGGTGGCAAATAGAAGTAGATCTAGGAGGGAGTTGCTCTATCCTCTGGCCGTAATGTGGGCTGTCTGGCTGGGAAGGAATGCCTTGCTTTTCTCGGGCCAGCGCTTTTATAAGGAAAACGTGGGGATTCATGCCAAGAGTTTGGTGGAGGACTGGGTTTTGTAATTGGTCTCACTTTCGGTCGTACCTTCTGTAATTTCCTCCTTGTTTCTGTTTTCGCTTTTTGATAAAAGGTGGGGCGAACACCGACAAGTGTCTCCCCCTATTTCTGGATTTCAAAAAAAAAAGGTCCACAAGCACCAAGGCTACTGCAAATTATATGCATGTCAGAAGGTTCCATGAGTATACACGTCAGATATTTAAGGCTACATTTGTTTTGGCGATTGCTCACCACGTGGATGAATATCCAAGTTTATTTAAAGAAAAATTATAGGATAAAAAAGGATATTCTAAACGATATGATAATCTTCCCCTCACTTCTCTCTCTGTACAAATACGTATTTCTACTTTCAATTCCTTATGTCAACCAAATGACCGGAGGTTATATCACTCACTACAAACTTATTCAAAAAAGATATCCACCAGCGTATTAGGGCCTAAGAAAAAAGTACTTACTGGTGTATCGCCAATATTGACTAAAACTCCAAAGAAAATGATTATTTAGGAACAACCCGCAACAATTTCATGGGTTTCACAAACTTGAGAGGACTTTATTTTTTCATGGGAACTAGCTTAGAGGGGCCACAATCACTCATTCTATAAAAAAATTCTTCGATGCATGTTGAGTTGTCTGGCTATGTTAGATTGCGATGATATACCACCAAGTAGCAAAAAGTCATATTTCGAATAAGCATTAATTAAGGAGTTGTCCTTCAATAACAATGCTAGATGTGAACCGGGTTACAAAATACACACATTCTTCTTCTTTCAATTCTCTCTCTGCTTATAGTAGGTTTTGACTTTTGAGTGCTGGTCAGGCTTGGGGGTGAGGGGAGCACGAGGCCCAGTCTTCTTGTCCTTATTTTCGGACCAGTGAGCGAGACGAAGTAACATAAGCATGTGGCTATTACGCTACTTCTTTGCTTCTTGCATAGAATAGCATGATCGTCCAAACTGTCTCATATCATGTTTTATTGGTCTAAAATTTCGGATAATGTGCTTCATTAATTTATATTTTCCACAAGATATAGAAGCAATGCTTAATTAGAGGCATTTCATGTTTAATGTTTTCTCAAAGTCCATTCTTTTATTTTTACGATTCAAGATTCTTTAGGGTTCATATGGAGACATGTGGCTATCCTGGGTCATCCAAAGAGGCATGACAGTCGCACGAGGGATAGCATGTCGATATTAAGCTTTCAATGTACAACAACACCAAAGGTGGTACATGAGTGCAGGAAGCACTAAGGCACAAAAGGAGTGCAGCAGCACGCAAGGAGTGAGATGCATGTTGGGTGTAATCTATAATGCACCAACGTTGGAGGTGGCCGCATGATAGGTTTCACAGGGTCAAAATCCTGTTATCGATTTCGACCTGTGCGGCGTTAGCCAACCCGTAGCTAACCAGCATTCTCAAGTAGAACGGTCACGGACGCGCTCCAACTCTTCTCATACTCCTGCTTACTCACATACCAACGCTCCAACACAAGCACAAGCACGAACTCTCGGGTCGCTCAAGAACACTCTCAATAACACGCTCAAGAACACAACCCACAAAGCTTCTTCTCTTATTAGAATGGGAGACTCGCTCTGGAGTGAGGTGTGTACAAATGAGCCACCACCCCTCCTTATATACAAGACTCAAGGCAACCCAAGGGACACACATTATTACATCTACAATAATGATACATAAAGACACAAGAGACCATTCGAGTTCTTCGGCAACCCTTCGCGTTCCGCAGCAACTCTTCGTCTTCTCGTCTCTTCGACTCCCTCGTTGTCCTTTCGTCTTCTCGCACAGTTGGCGTCACATCAACCGGCCAGTCATCAACACACTCGCGCTCCAACGCTTGCTGATGCAGCTTTGCAGTAATTCACCGAGTGCCACCGAACACTCGGTCTTGTGGCAAAGGGAACCCGCGGTCTCCAAACCCTCATGCAGTAAACGCTTCCTTAGCATTATGCGTGCTAAGGGGAAGTCCTCCAGAACTCCGCTATTGTGGGCTCCAAACCACTCTCGTGTGTGTACTATTGAGCATGCTCGACAATGCTTGTACTCAGCACCTGCAACGCTCCATCCCTCCTTGGATCGCTACGCATCAATACTGATACCGTGTGCCTTCATGCGTACTCCTATGTGATAGTACCACATTGCTCCTCAATGCATATTGTTTCACTGCATACTGCCCTTCTGCGCTTGCGTATGTTTCCGTTGCGTGCATCCACCGTCATGTCTTGCACTACTGTCTGTACTCGCTGCTCGCACTGCTACAAGCTCTACAACACTCTGCTACCGAGCCAGTGTCCTATGTGATGCTTCTCCCTTGTCATGTACGCTTGAGCCTCCAGACTCCCGTGGATAACCTCTGTAATACCCACAAATCTCTAGACTTCTCCTGAAGTCATCTTCGTCGATCATTCTCGAGCATCCAATACCGTGTCTGCACGATCATTCTCGATCACAGATTTTGGAGGTGTGACAAGCCTCCCCCACCTGAAGAATCGGTTATCCTCAACCGAGCACTCCTTCTTCAGCTGGCACCCTGTCACGATCCTCCATCCGTTATGCACCTCCTCATGCTGCTCAATTGGAATGATGGGGCAAGCTTGCACCACCTCCCTTCATGCACTTTTTCTTCTTATGAGCAACCGTGTCCCTCCATGACTTGGCCTTCGTTGTGAGAAATGGAGCTTCCTCGTCAGCTCCCGTTCTCGATGTATCCCTCCTAGATACAACAGCACCATCACTGGTGTGTGGTATCTCCAGCTCTACATGTGGAGTACTCACCTCCACGCTTGCTCGTTGTTGATCATGATCGTTCCCTGTGCTCCGAGCATCTTCGGTATCTTGCATCCTACAAGATCGTTGGTGGTGTGGTTCGTCACCACTCCACCCCCATAGACGCGTAGCCTCTTGTCCATGTTGCATCGCCCTCCGGAGCTCTGCATCGGCTTCTCCTGCACGGATGTTCTATCCGTGGCTTCAGTTGTGTGTCTCCATCGCGCGCGTTGGTGCTCAGCCACCTGCACACTCCCGCGCATCCTTGATCGAACCTTGGTGCCTCCAAAGCTCTTTGTTGTGGAGTTCCCTCCCTCCACCGAATTCAAAGCTCCAGCTCGAAGTGTCGTGAGGCGTACCTTGCACATAACAACGATTGCTCCCAAGCGTACCTCACATTCTCCTCCTTCCTCCTCGTCTGCACGAAGAGAGTTTAGCTTCTCCTTCTTTGGTCACTCCTGCGCCCGATGCGGTCTGTCGCATATGAAGCACCCCTTGCTCTTGGGTTGCTCCCTCTTCTTGGAGTAACTCTCGTTCCTCCATTGGTAGATCTTGGGCAATACCTTTGCCCTTGTCCTTCGATCGCGCCTTCAACTTGCCGGTGAACTCCTTCTCTTCAGCATTGTGGCTTGATTGAGCATCGTAGTCGACCAACGCATCCGCAACCACGATCGTTGAATTCATGTCCTCCACGCCCTGCCTCCGCAGTTCGGCTTGCGCCCAGCTTTGCAACCCGATCATGAAATTGAACAGTTTGTCCTCCACTGACATGCCATTGATGTTCAGCATCAAGGACGTAAACCGTTTCACGTATTCACGAACAATGCATGTTTGCTTCAAACGTCGAAAAGCTTCCTGTACGACCCATACAGTGTTCTTCAGCAGGAACTGCGCCTTCAGATCCGTGACTAAATCATCCCATCTGGATATCCTTGGTCTTGCCTCGTCTGTTTCCCGGCTCCTCCACCATAATTTGGCATCGCTCGACATGTACATCGATGCTAAGCCAACCTTCTCAGCTTCCCTCGTCTTGATCACCTCGAAGTAAACTTCCATATCCCATTGGAAATTTTCCAAATCATTGGCACTCCGCGTACTTGTGAAGGGTTTGGTCCGGGTACCTTGCATCGTTGCACCTCCATGAAGCTACCGCTATTCGTCATCGCCTACTTGATGAAAGAGATCTCGCTGCGTAGATCCTCCATCATCACGTGGAACGCCTCCAACTTGTCCTCCAAGGACTTGATCGGCTCCACTGAGCGTTGGGTCTCGTCCCCAACATCTGATCCTTCTGAAGAAAAATCCTCCAGGCCTGCATTGCGGTGGGCATGAGTCCCAATGGTGGACTCTACTTTTGTCTTCACTTGCTACAGTGCCTCCACGCGCTCGGTGGCACCCATCATCTTTGCTCTGTTGATTGAAGATATACTTGCACCGACAAGTATCCTTTGCTCTCATGATCGATTGCACCAGCAGCCGCTCCTAGTTTTGCCTGCTTTCTTGACACTGACCAAGCTCTGATACCAATGTCACAGGGTCAAAATCCCGCTATCGATTTCGACTTGTGCGGCGTTAGCTAATTCGTAGCTAACCAGTCTTCCCAAGTAGAACGGTCACGGACACGCTCCAACTCTTCTCGTACTCCTGGTTGCTCATGTACCGACGCTCCAGCACAAGCACAAGCACGAACTCTCGGATCGCTCAAGAATACTCTCAAGAACACGCTCAAGAGCACAACCACACAATCACACAAGCACAGGAACAAAGCTTTTTCTCTTATTAGAAGGGAAGACTCGAACTCAGTCATGGCCGGTCCCAAGCCCGGGTAAATGAGGAGGGTTGCGCGTTAGGTAGCCGACAGCCAGCGCAGGAGAGATAAATTCGTAAATAGTGTTCTTAAAGTTCTTCTAAGAACACTATTTATGAATTTATCTCGAAACCGTTCGGATCTTTTAAACATGGATTTAAGCAAACAGCCGACCCTACTTAATTGTGGGAAAAGGCTTTGTTGTTGTTGTAGAAGGGAAGACTCGCTCTGGAGTGGGGTGTGTACAAATGAGCCACCACCCCTCCCTATATACAAGACTCAAGACAACCCAAGAGAAACTTATTATTACATCTACAATAATGATACATAAAGACACAAGAGACCCTTCGAGTTCTTCACCAACCCTTCGCGTTCCGCAGCAACTCTTCGTCTTCTCGTCTCTCCGACTCCTTCATTGTCCTTTCGTTTTCTCGCACGGTTGACGTCACATCAATCGTCCAGTCATCAGCACACTCGTGCTCCAACGCTTGTTGATATAGCTTTGTTGTAATTCACCAAGTGCCACCGAATACTCGGTCTCGTGCCAAAGGGAACCCGCGGTCTTCAGACCCTCATGCGGTAAACCCTTCCTTAGCGTTCTGCATGCTAAGGGGAAGTCCTCCAGAACTCTCCTATTGTGGCCTCCAGATCACTCTCGTACGTGTACTACTGAGCATGCTCGACAATGCTCGTACCCAGCACATGCGACGCTCCATGCCTCATTGGATCGCCACGCATCACTATCGATATCGTGCGCCTTCGTGTGTACGCCTATGTGATCGTACCACATTGCTCCTCAATACGTACCGCTTCACTGCATACCACCCTTCTGTGCTCGCGTACGTACCTGTTGAGTGCATCCACCGTCATGTCTTGCACTGTTGACTGTACTCGTTGCTCACACGACTACAAGCTCCACGATGCTACCGAGCCAGTGTCCTATGTGACGCTTCTCCCTTGTCGTGTACGGTTGAGCCTCCAGACTCTCATGGATAACCTCCGTAATACCCATGAATCGCTAGACTTCTGTTGAAGTCATCTTCATCGATCATTCTCGAGCATCCGCTACCGTGTATGCATGATCATTCTCGATCACGGATTTTGGGGGTGTGACAAGAGGCATGTCGACTAAAATATCATAATATGTTAGTATCGTTCTAATGGCCATATGGAAATTACCCCATTTATTGTTTTTCATGTGTTAAGAGTTATCTAGTTATTTAATTATTTATCCTTATATCTTTGTTGAGTGTTGTAAACCCTTCGAGGTCTTTATCTAATTTTCTCTTTTGACCTATCTAGGGTTTCACGATATACAAGAAGTCCCAAACCTCTTGAATAAGACAAGCCATTCATTATCAATTCATTCCCCATATAGTATCAGAGCAACGGTCTTAGACCAGGCTTGTTACCTAATTGTTAGCCGCCACCTCCAGCCTCTCTGTCGGTCATGTGCGAGCCCTCCTTCTCGGACACATATGAGCCCCACTTTCTCATTGGCCCTTCTCGCAGAACTTCCTTCATCCACAAGCACCGCGTGGGGTTGTCTCCGCATACATATGGCCTTTCAGCCCTTCGACCAATGAGTGCAGGCACCGCAAACCTAGCCTGCTACCTGGTCAATCGTATGTCGTCCTCTGTTCTTGGTGAGAAAATTCCTCTTTCCGTTATTTCCCCTGATAAGGAATTATTTTCACTTACTCCCCGTGTCTTTGGTATTGTTGCCTTTGTTCACCACTTGTCTCCTGGACTTGACAAACTCTCTCCTAGAGTCGTCAAGTGTGTCTTGGTAGGTTACTCTCGGACTCAGAAGGGTTATCGTTGTTATGACCCCATAAAAAAGAAATATTTTGTCAGTGCTGACGTTACATTTTTTGAGTCCGTTATGTACTTCTCCCCTGCAGGTGACAGGTTGGTCTCTTCCACATCTAATGATGATGTCTATGTTCCTCCTCCTCCTAGTCTGAGTCCACCTGCGTCCAATCCAGTTCCAGTTGTCACGCCACCACCGCTACTGCCACCTCCACAACCACCTATCCCACCATTACCTAAATTCTATACACGTCGGTCAGGTCCTGCTCAGACTACACGTCAGGCATCCATCACGCCTCAGGTATGTTCAGATGTTATTACTAATGATGGGTCAGATAATGTTCATGTGCAGGATTCTTCGTTGCAGGAGGAGGATGCACCATCGAGTACAGTGGACGGTGACCTTGATGTCCCTATTGCTATTCGGAAGCAAAAACGGACTTGCGCGTTTTATCCATTTGCTTCCCAGGTTTCCTTTCACCGTCTCACAGGTGACTTTCAGAGGTTTGTTGTGGCTTTGTCTTCCGTGGAGATACCACGGACCTTTCAAGAGGCTATGAAAATTGACTGCTGGAGATTGGCTATGGAAGAAGAAATGCATGCTTTACAGTCCCGTGGTACATGGAGTCTGGTTACCGCTCCATCAGGCGCATCTATTGTTAGCTGCAAATGGGTGTTCACAGTTAAATACCATGCAGATGGTAGTCTTGATCGGTACAAGGCAAGACTTGTTGCGAGAGGTTTCACACAAACCTATGGTGTGGACTATTTGGATACATTCTCTCCAGTGGCTCGGCACTCTACTCTTCGCATTCTTCTATCGGTTGTTGTGGTGCGTGATTAGTCCATATTTCAACTTGATGTCAAGAACGCATTCTTGTATGGAGATCTGCAGGAGGAAGTCTACATGCAGTAGCCACTGGGGTTCACTGTTGAGGGGGAGAATCATATGGCATGTAGACTTCACAAGCGATATATGGCCTTAAACAGAGTCCAAGGGCGTGGTTCCAGAAGCTTTCCCACCTAATTGAACGACAGGGATTCAAAAAATCAAATGCGGATCACTCGTTGTTCACACAGAAGACTTCTAGAGGTACAGTTGTCATCATGGTATATGTTGATGATATTCTGGTTACAGGAGATGATGTTCAGGGAGTAGAGATGGCAAAAGCATTCTTGGGCCGTCAGTTTGTCATGAAGGATCTTGGTACCCTAAGATATTTTTTGGGGTTGGAATTTGCCAGGAATGCACAGGGTCTGGTGATGACCCAAAGGAAATATATTACAGATTTTCTAGTTGAAACAGGCATGGTTGGATGTAGACCATCGAGCACTCCTATGGATCCAAGTATGAAACTGTATGACAATGATAATGAAGAAGTGGACGGGAGAAGATATAGAGAGATGGTGGGTAAGCTTCTTTATATCACTATAACTCGACCCGATATTGCTTTTGCAGTAAGTCGGGTGAGTCAATTTACGGAGCAGCCAAGACAAGTTCATATGGATGCCATATACATGATACTGAGGTATCTAAAGTCTTCTCCAGGCTCAGGGTTGTCGTTTAGAAAGAACACAGATTTATCTATTTCAGCTTGTGCAGACGCAGATTATGCAGGGTGTCCTAAGGATCGTGAGTCTACTTCAGGCTTTGCCGTTTTTGTGGAGAGCTCTCTAATTTCTTGGAAAAGCAAGAAACAAACTATTGTGGCGAGATCTAGCGCTGAATCTGAATATAGGGCCATGGCGCAAGCGAGCACAGAGATGATGTGGGTTCGAGCCGTATTAGAAGACTTACATATAGATATACCTTTACCCATGCAGCTTCAGTGTGACAATCAAGCAGCTTTGTTTATTGCCAACAATCCAACATTTCACGAAAGAACAAAGCATATCGAAATAGACTGCCACTACACTAGAGATATGATCCATAAGGGCTTGATTTCTACTTCACGCGTTAGTTCAGAGGATCAGACTGCCGACATATTTACCAAGCCATTGTTCAGAGGACCTTTCAGAGATATTCTTCCAAGCTGAGCATGATTGACATCTATGCTCCATCTTGAGGGGGAGTGTAGAGATTTATGTTATGTTATGTTATTATGTATTGTTTCATATTTTCTATTTTTCTTCTGGACTCTTATGTAATTTACCCATGGGTTCTCTCTATATAAGGGAGCCTAGGGTTCTATGGAATAAACAGTTTATTCATTTCCACCAACAACATTCAATGGATAAACATTTCTTCTCATGATAAATTTTTGGAACTCCTTGGCAGCTAACCAATTAAGATCCATTTTTGAACTACTGAGACATATTACTATGTTGTGGGAGTTGACGCATGACGGGGTCATCTTTAGGGCAAAACATTTTATGCGGAGAATGCACTTCATTTAACTAGGTTTTTCTTTTGAAACCTGGTTGTTGAAAGTTTTTCTTCTCCTTTAATTAACAAATTATGGGGTGGACCCTACAGAGTGTTTCCCCCTTTTTTGACTCAAAAATATATAAAGAACTTGTTGGAAAGCTACTCTATATCCTTATCAAACTATTCATAGAAGTAATGTTCCATTATTTTCCTGAACAGAGTATTTACTATTAAAATACTATAGAGTAGCTTGTTGTGTTCCGAAGAATTGGATTTGCCATCCAAAAGGGATTGGCGGCGCAGCTTGTTGCCCGTCTCCCAACAATTTCATTGTAATTTGTTTTTCATATTCTTCTTTATATTTGGGATGGAAAGAGTGAGTCTTTTGTTATTGTTCTTAGTGTCAGAAGTTTGGTCACATATAATGGAATCTAATGGTCCTTAGTTGGCTTTCAAATTATAGTCGAGCAAATGGCTATGGATCCATGTAAACGACCCAAAAAATACTATGACACCTTCACAAAATCAAGAATCTTTTCCTTCTTCGGTTCTATTAGCATCAACATGACCACTACGATGAAACTAATACATCAAAGCATCTTTCACCACATATCCATTCGCATTTCCACTTACAAAATCATTTTACAATTACTGTGAGATCCGGTAGGACAATATGAGGTGTATATGTGCAAATGACATTAAGGATCTCTCCTCTAAAAGATAATCTACTCTTTTAATTCGACCTCCAAATCTCTTTACCTGCAAAACTTTCTTAAGGTCATGCATAATTACATGAAACCATTTTCCAGCATTTAGCTTTCCTGGACACCATAACTTAGTCCTTTAGATCTCATATGCTATCTCTACACCATGCAATCCCATTTAGGCTGCATGCATAGAATAGTAATCTTTACCCTAACGATCGTGTACATTACTAATAAGATCACCAATATTCACATTCCAATCTGCAACTTGATACTAGATCCATGGAAACTAAGATGTTTGGAAGATGAACGAAATAAGGATATAAAAGAAGCATAGTTATCAACATCGTGAATTCAAGGGCATCATGTAATGGCCATGAACGTACATGTGGCCCCCGCCCGAACCTCTTCCTTCTTGCCATAAAACCTTTTCACAAATCTTAGCCATACCACTCAAAAGATTTGTCTCCTCTAGAAATAGGACAATAGGGGTTGCTACTCTTGAAAAGTAAAGGAAATGAAAGAAAAAGAATGAGTTTCCATTGGACCCAAATTTTTGAGAGGCTATTAATTTTTCCACCATTTCGTTGGACCAATATGAATTTCCCCACCTTGTTTTGCGCCACCACTGAAATGAAGGAAAGTGGTGGAAATGGAACGTTTTCATTTTCCCTAAGTTTTATCTGTTTTCCTGCGTTTTTTTAAACTAGTAAATATAGATTCTTGAATTCCTTTTATTTCCATTACAAGCACAACATATAATTTACTTTCATAACTTCATGTTCAACCACTAACACATAGAAATTGATCCAACAAATAAACAAAGAGTTACAACTCCCGGAATGTGATACCAAATTTTGGCATCCATCAAATTAGCATTTCCCATCTAAACAACAAAATTTGATTCTAATAACACAATTTCTTCATGGAGACGACAATCTTTCCTTCAGGAACAAAAAGCAGCACTGTTCTGTTCAAGAATCATGAGAGTTACTCCATCAAACAGTTGGAGTGCAATTTCAAAGGTTACAGCTAGCCAATAACTATAACCACCGCCCCAAAATACGAATTCGGAGAACCAAGATGCGGCAAAGAAATATGATTAACGTCAAACTAAAACGACTGGAAATGTTGATTGGGGGATTAACCTTCGCGTCCTGGACGAATTTGCCCCTCCATTTCGCGAAAGAAGAAGGGGTCGAGTGGAACAGGCGACAACTGCGATTTTGGTACAAGGGATTCGTCAACCTGCATATACTGTTCCAAACGAATTTTTGCATTTTTGCTTCAAAATGTGAGAAGCATTAGGATTGTCGGGAGGAGGAGGAGAAATTATGGACAGGAGGTAAAGCTTTACAGAGGTTGGGTAGAAGCTGGTAATTGGTCCGCGCGTTTTCTGTGGAGGACACGCTCGTTTTCAGGGGTGGAAGAGAAGAAAACATAGGGCCAAAATTATATTAAATTAAAGGCCAAAGGCGACGCCTTTCTGCAGAGACGACGCGGTGAGGGGTTCGGTGTTGGCGACAGAGGAGGGGAGGCAGAGGGGTGCGACGGAGAGGGGACGGAGCAAAACCGGAATATGGATGCCAAAAATGTTGAACTCCTTAGCATGCGTCATAGATAGACTAGATTACAAGGATCAAACTGGATCATGGTAAATCCATAACATAATTAAAGGAGGAGCCCCGCCGACATTCCAATTATTTTTGATCAAAAAATTCCGATTTTGACCTTGCCATCTCCCGTGCCTTTCCAAAATTGCCCTCCCATCACGAAGCATTTCCACCAAAAATTCCCATCCATACCCATTCCATGCTCTGCCGCCCTTACCATATGCTCTCCTTTCCCCCACCGTTTATGTTTACGTGTTCGTCTGTGAGTATTCGTTTCCCATGCAAGTTCCGTCAGAGCTGCACGTGTGTGTCTCTCGTGCTGCTCAACGTCCCTTCTTTGCAATATATCTGCGACCAGCATGCATCTGAAATGCTGCAGGACAACTCCTCCCCCTCCCAAATACGCGCCCTGCTCTTGCATCGCAAGTCGATGGATCCCACTTCCTCTCATCACCTAGAAACACCCGCCGACCATGATTCTCCTTCCCCCAGTCGACGACAGCCGAATCCGGAAACTGCTTCCCTTCCAAAGAGACGACGGCAATCAGATATGCCTTAATGGAAATTACTCCTCTCCATCCGTTCCCTCCTGCTTCCTCCACAACTGATATTGTGCTGCTACGTTCACTTCAGGCCATTACCAGGAACCAAATGTACACGTTACTTCTCATTCAGACAATATCCATCAGCCACCGCCGCAAGATGCCTGTGTTCTCCAGAAAGCCGGAGAAGTTGGTATGCTTAGTGCTTACGTACTATATGTACTCTATATCTATATCGTGCAACCTATGAATGTAATTTACATATGTATCGAAATAGTTAGAGATATATGTCTGTTTGCAACTCACTGACATACATGTCCTACATAATCAAATGACCTAAATACAGATCCTGCATATACCTATATAAAGATATACACCGAGAGGGAGATATGTCTGTATTTACACTTTTACATAACTACATATATGCGGAATAATTGAAAAAAGATAAAACAAACTGCAGGATCTTACATTCTTGCCAGAACTTATTTACCTTTTTCCTCTCCACCTTAGTTTCCTTTATAACCATGCATACATGACATAAGCATTGTAGCCACGTTAATATACTAATGGGTTGCTGTTATCATATTGTCCTCTCACGTTGTTCGTGGATTCTATCTATGCTATTATGTATTTTCATGATGCCTGACAGTAGTCTTTGTAATTGTCTTGCTTGCTTCTGATTGTCCACCAATGATGTTCACTTCTGAATCACTTGTGGGTTTGAAGATATCCTGCACTTCTGCAACCAACACTTAACGATTGTGGTTGCTTCTGAATCTTTTAGCCACACCTTCTTCTTGATGATAATTTTCTTACTTTCATTATGCATGTGAAGTGAGAATTGTTGCATAGTCTTACGTTACACACACCTACCTGACCTCTTATCTTCATGCTCCTCCATGAATTTGTTACATAGAATGTATTGGTTTACTTAAATGAGAAGCCATAAGAACTACATGATCTTCTACATATGTTATACATGCATGTATGCATCTTTTGTTATATGTATACACTCCTGTGATGGGATAGTGCTTCCCATACGCTATTTTACTTCTGTATTAAATACCAATACTACTATTTACAGACATGCAATGGCATTTATACGTGTATGATATTTAAATAAACTACAGATCTCAAAATCTATATACACAGCTACAATTTAGTTAAGTGTCATACACGACTTACAGATATGCAATGACATTTACCCGTGTGCGACTTTTATATCAAATACAGTTCAACATCGGATATGATTATATTCGAATATGTTGCCACCGTGGCCATACATATTTTTATTACTGCATATGTTAACATGAAATGTTATTCTAACTACTCCATACTCTGTTACAAACTTGCACATGCATGTCTAAACGTTGTTATCTTTACAAAAATATATATACATGTGCATGTTTCAACTATCTTCATATAGAAACGTACACATGCATGTCTGAAGACTGCGAATGTGACATGTTATCTTTATGCCCACATATATACATACATGCCTACTACACGAAATTGCATATATCTGCATGTGTATCCACCTACTTGGGACTACCTTTATATACATCTTTAAGATATATGTATCTCCACACACCCATGTACATGCATAATAACTACCCAGCTACTTGTGACTACCTTTATATACATCTTTAAAATATATGTATCTATACACACACACACCCATGTACATGCATAATAACTCATAGTTTGGGAGAATCTGACAATGTCTAACTCTTTCGTTCTTTTAGGGAAAAAATAGCTTGAATTTTATAAAAAAAGGGTTACTTAAATTACCCATGATACGTTGACAAATATACCTAAAATATGCATACATAGATACAACAAAAGCTCAAACACAATTACATTTGTATATGTTCTCACCATCGATATGCATATCTTTGTTACTTCATATATCAACGTGAAATGCCCCTCATTCCATAACCTGTTAACAGCTTACACAAGCAAGCGTGAACAATGCCAAAGTTGCATGATTTGCACATATTTCAATGTATATCTAAATATATGTGACTATCTATATATACATCTTCACGAGATATGTTCATATCTATGTAGATACCCACCTACATTCATAATGACTCATACCCACCTACATTCATAATGACTCATACGTATCAATGTATGTGCTATATAACTAAATATTTCTCTATTCTGACTTACACCAAATGATAGCATCACCTACCATTACACATACACTCTGACTCACTCACCCTGAACATGCACATTTATGTTCATATTCTTTCTTCTCCACTCTGATGCCTATCAAAAGAGTATACATTTGAAATACGAGTAACAGAAAAGAACATTCATTTTGCTTCACGTGGAGACTTTACTGCAAGCGCTGCTCGAGAACAACTACAAGAAAATCATGCTACCAATATCAACACCACCAACACACTAAGTACGTATGCCCTGAATATACACATGAACTGCATTTACCTCTTTGGCCCTTTCACATTCCTGCCTTTTCCACTGACATTACCTCTTTATTGTTCTGCCCAGGTCCTCTTCTAGAACTCTATGATGCTTGCTACGCTTATCAAGACATATTTTGATACATAAGAAATCCTACGTAGAATTTCATCCTGCTCCTATTTTGAACTTTCTCTTTACTATTAACATATGATGTATAAAGAACGTTATGCTACTTTTGATGCCACTTCTGTTTCGAACTTTCTCTAAAGTGCATATATTGTATCAATAGAAGACGTTAGTTTTGATAACTTCTTGATACATCACTGGATGACTGACGAAAATCAATTTTTGCGGATTTCTTAACGGATATGCAACAGTGATCGGTTTCAATAGTGTTAATTTGTAGTTCTCTCCTGATATAGAACAGTAAAAGATGACATTTTATAGTCAATGACTAGATGTGACCTTGACTTCAATTATGAGGTCTCAATGACATATTAATCTTACAAGATTACAACATGATATTTCAGGTGCAGGTTGCAGTTGGGGGAAAATAATATTATAGAGAAAACTCTGCAAAAATTTTATTAAAAAAACTAGATGCTTCCAATTTCCATATGTTGTCGTCGCCTCCGCATATGGACAGTCATTCTAAGATTGTCCATATGCCCCACCATTTTTTGCTACTACGGCAACCTCTTATAGTAAATATCAACTTGATTACCGTCAACCTATTCAGCAACAAAAACCATCCTTAACAATATTCTCCCGTGCAACGCACAGTTATTAATCTAGTTCATTATTAAAGTAACAAATATAAATATTGTACACAGTTTTTCCTTTCTTCGGCTTTTATTTTACCTTTTCCTTGATTAATAAAAATTTAAAAAATATATAAGTGTTTAAAAGTATTTCTCATGTTTTATTTAATTTTCTTTTATAAATAGTTTTTATCAAAAAACGCAAAAAATAGGTATTTTATTGACATAAAATAGGATTTTTACCACTTATGCCCTTCTTAACTTCCGCCATATCAGATATGCCCGTCATTTTTTGTATATTAAGTGTGCCCATGACTTTTTAAAAAATTCACAGTTTTACCCTTTTGGAATATCAATTATGCTGCTACTTTACATTAACGGAAGCGCGAAACTGTGAATTTTGTAGAAGTCAGGGACACAGCTGATATTGCAAAAGAGATGGGCATAACTGATATAGCAGAAGTTAAGGAGGGTACAACAACAATAACAAAACATTTTCTCACAATAAGTAGGGTCGGTTATATTGATTCTTTGCCTCCATTCAGATGAATCAGATGAATCTTAGGTCAATCTCGATCTTCGATCTAAAAAATTAAGATCCCTACATATAGTCTCATTCCAACATTTCTTGGGCCTTCTTTGTCCTCTCTTAGTCAGCTCAGCATCCTAAAACTCGCATCTCCTAACTGATACATCAGTTGGCCTCCTTCTGCACATGACCAAACCACCTTAAGTTTTCTTGCATCTTATCCCCGATCAGAGCTACACTAACATTCCTTCTGATTGCATCATTCTGAATCCAATCTTTACTTGTGTGTCCACAGATCTACTTTAACATTTTTATTTCTGCTATTGACATTCTCTGCACATGTCTATAATTCACTTACTAACATTCAGATCCATAGAGCATAGCATGTCTCACAATTGCTTAGTAATACTTCCCTTTTATTTTCAAAGGAATTTTCTTATCGCGGAAAACAGTGGAGGCTCCTCTCCACTTTAGCCAGCATATATTGAAGTTAAGGAGGGCACAACTTATAAAAATCCTAAAAAAAATCAAATATTTTGAAAACAAGGTGATTATAATTGCAGCGAAGCTCGGGTTATTGCACTTGTAGAATTAAAGTCGGGAACTCATCTCCCCTTTTTGTGTTTAGAACATGTGGCCCTCTCCAATGCACTCTCTCCAATTCTCTCACCCGCCTTAGGGCGTCCTCAATATATGCTTTCAGATACCACTACACAAATACAACACATCTTTGCCCAGTGGATACAAATACCCATGCTTTAGCATCCGGTACAACAACTCCCGACGCAACAGCAAGCACTAGCTTAACTTGGGGAGTACGATAAAAAAATGCACGTTCAACCACCACGTACTTCAGAGAAATCTATGACAATTTTTTAAGTCCAAGAATTCAATATCTTCTCGTGAATTGGCTAATTAGGAAGTACTCAAGTAGTCTGGCCAATACGGGGTGAAGAAATATTAAACGGTGATGCTCCGAAGAAAATTCGTCGATTCAAGTTGTCGGGGGTTAAAGAATTACCAATATGTGTCGACAATGATTCCTCGGAATCAATAAATTCATTTTTTACCTTCAATTTCATGATAATTACCAGGAAGTAGAATATAAATTTTTTATCCAAGTCGATCCTCTATAATAGAATCAGACATATCTCGATTCTTTATAAACGTGAGGTAGTGTCAAATCAAAATACCCAACATACATTAGTTCTTCCGGAAAGGAGATGCCTTCTCTCCCCTCCCTGTCGTCTCTTCTCCCCCTCCATGTAAGAAAAGATGCTCTCCCTAGAAATCTCCCCCCCCCCATTGTCGATCCTTTCTCAATGGATGTCCTCTCTCTCATACTCTCCCCCTTTCTCCCCATTTCCATCCTCCCATTTTGGGCACTTTCTCATACGATCCGTTTATATTATCTATATTTAAGTTTTTTAAAAAGTCATCTAGAGTATACTAGAGTATACTATTTCAAAAATTATACCTTAACTAAAGTTGATTTTTTCTAAATACCCGGTCCTCGTTTTTTCTATCTCTCACGTACAGAAACTCTCTCCGTTTCACGGGACCTTGTTCTTGTGAGTCTCTTAGATCTCTCTCTCTCTCTCTCATTAACTGAACGTGAGAGCAAACACTTAGGGCTCGTTTGGAAGCAGGAATGGTGAGGGTTGGGTTGGGTTATTGGGTGTTTGGTGAGAGGGGTGTCTAGGTTGGACACGGGCTCGATTAGGGTTGAAACCAAGCAGTCCGCCTCATGCCAGTTGAATGAAAGGGCCGCATTAAAGTGTTGCGGCTTTACTTTCTGCCATGGCTAAAAGCCTTGATTCCCGGCGCCATAGATCTCTGTTCATGCCTTCCAACAGCAAGAAGTTCATCGCTACAGACATGTCCTAGGCTCGCACCAACCCTATACCTTGCATCAGCCTCAAAGCGGAGGAGACAACTCCATGGAAAGGTTATTTGAGTTGTGCTCCTCACCCACTACACGCGACCAGCCATCACCATCTTCAATAGGACAGCGACCGACGGGGATGCAGGGGCATACTTCCTCGCATGAGTCCACCGCTCCCTCCCGCTCCCCTATGCCACTGAGGGGAGGGAGGAGAATATCGAAGGCAGAGGAGGAAATCTTTGCCTATAAATTGTGTGCGACGACCATCTTTGCCTTGCAGGCATTTGTGCGCACTGGTATCTCCATCAGTGTGAAGGACATACGGGCGATCACGACGAGTATCAGGGTGTTACTTGGAAGGTAGGCCATCCATGTTCAAGCTTTTCATCGGCCATAGTTGTATTTTCGCAGATCCTTATTCCTTACATCGCATTCTCAAGTAGACGAAGCATACTGTAGTAATCACAAATTTCCATTTTCCATCATTTGAAGGCACGTCTGTTGTGCAAATAAAGTTGTCTACAGTCGTCGCAATAAACTCTAATCTTGCAAAATATTTGCCTTTGGACCTGCAGAAGACTTCTGCTTTTTAATTGTGCAATTCAAGTTATTAACAGAGTTTTGTCATGTTCAATTCAAGTCGACTTTGTCAATACTGCTTTGTCAGTGATTTACCATACTCTACCCAAACGACTTTGTCATACCCTGTAGTTTAGTTCACTTGTGTTCAGTCAATACCGCATTATCATGTTCCATTCAGTCAACTTTGTCATACCCTGTACTTTAGTTTTGAGTAGAGCACTTTCCATATATGATAGAAGCATGTTACGATTGCAGTTTTATTATTCCAGCCATGGTAGATTACAGTTCCAATATGCGAAGCAGAAACACGACCCATCATAATGTAAGGAGCAACAGTGACAAATATTAGGTACTAACAACATTAGAATACGCTTAAAGGAATACATGACTGTTTGTTATGGCCCCATTTTCAAATCTCATCGAAGACTGTTTTACCATGACTAATTCAGTGCTAGACATATTCCCTCCCCTTATGTGGTCATATGCGTGTGGTATGTCCTGCACTATCAAATTTTTTTCTACTTGCAAGTTTTTGAATATCATGTACTGATGCTTTATGGAGATGAATTGGCATCAACATTATGTTGCCATATGTGGTCTGATATACTGTTTACGTTAATTTTTAGGGCTCTATTCCCTTGACATGTCTTGCTCTTTCAGGTTCTTGCTTAATTCAATGTTTTTAATTACCATAACAATTTGCTTGCGGGGGTGTAGTATCATGACATGTCCTGGACTATCATCTTTTGGGGGTGAACTAATCAGTTGCTTTATTCCGAAGTTTTTACCATCATCTGTTGCTATATGAACGGGAATTAGGGGTATAGCATGTTGCTCTAGGGGGTGAATTGCCATGAACTTATGATGCTTTATACGGGTAACTTACCATGAAATTCTATGGCGTAATGGGACTTAATTACCATGATATGTCCTACACTCATAATAAAGAAGCGCAATTACCCCATCTCTAAAATTTGAGAATGCATTTTCTCTTGATAAGATCAAGTGACATGTCTTGTGGTCGTCCGTTTGGAGAGGGACTGCCAGAGATCCCAACTTAGGGCCTGATGAACGTCGAATTTGCCTCATTAATAATCGGTAATTGTCATAGTATAGGAGGCAAATTCGGTTCAGCAAAAACCACAGTCCTTGAATGTTGTGGAGTATTTATACTTGGCAAGTCTACCAAGGTCGAACGCAAAGACACAGCTACTTAATTTATTTATCGAATTTCGATTCAGGAAGAACAAGTGTGAATCAATTTCAATTTCAGGTCCACATGATGCACTATATGAATTACAATGCAATACTAAGATGCATGCAATTTTTAGATGGTTTTTATGCAATTTAAAAATGATGCATGAGTAATTGTGCAAGGATACATGTATGCTTAGCCAAAGAGTACAATTAAATCCTAAAAATATGAGCAACATATTAGAATTGGAAATTAGTGTCATTTTAATCACGACACGAAGAGCAGTCATCAGATCAGAGTAAGAACAAGGACAGCCGGGTCTTATTTTTCACATAAAAAATCATTTCATTTAAAACAATGGCAAATGAGAAAATTAATTATTCTAAGATGTAGGGGACAAAACAAGGATCAAAACGACACTAAAATCATGCAATTTGGACCTGTGATGCTCAAGTTATGCTAAAAACAATGCAGGGGCATAATTGTAATAAAAATGCAAGAAAATAAAAGGATAAATATTACATTTAGGTCCCTGGAGGGACCTAAATGTAAATATAGAAAACCGCTTGGGCCCAAGTGAAATTTCTCCAATATGCGGGGGCCTTTGTGCAAATATAGAAACTTTGGAGGGCCTCCCTGTAAAATACCCAGGCACGCACGTAAGGCACGTGCCTGGGGACCATTCTGCAATTCTTGAAAATATCAGGGTCTTTCATGTAATTTTCCCAGGCCCTCACGCGCGGGGCACGTGAGGCGCCTAGGCTCGGGAGGGTCCTCTGGCTCGGGCTACGTGGCAGCAACTGGTGGCTCGGGCCGAGGTTCGGGGGACCCGAGCCAGTAGCTTCGACTGGAGGTTCGAGCTGCCACACGTAATCATCACAGCCGTCCGATCGAAACGAAAGGACGGTAACTGTACATTCATCTCCTCCGCAGGTACTGGAGAAAGCGGGGCTCAATAATGGTGGACGGGTCTTGGTGTTAGCGGAGAAGGTGGTTTTATAGGAGGAGGAGTTGACGGTTATGGCCATTGTGAGGGGTTTTTGAGGGGGTCTTGAAGTCTAGGAGTGAAGGCGGGGGCAATGAAGTCGGCGCGAGGATGGCGGATCTCAGGGCTACGTAGGGGAGACGTTACGAGCAGGAGGAGGTGGCTGGGGCGACGGGTAAAAATGGAAGGGGGCGCAGGCGTTACGAGGGAGAACGGTTGGTTGGAGGAAGACGATGGACAGCACCCGTTAGATCTCACGATCCAACGACCGGGATGGGGTTCGAAGGGTGGAGATCAGATCCTTAGGATCTGATCGTGTGGTGGAAACTCAGGCGCGAACGAGCGGCTAAGATGGAGGAGTAAGGAGGATCTAACGGCCTGAGGGAAATGAATGACGTTGCGGCTTTTAAGGCAGAGGAAAAAATGTGATCGAACGGCGGAGATTGAAGGGGTGACGTGGAGAAGGGGAGGCGTAGGATGAGCGGTTTGATCGTATGGCTGAGGTTGGGGCACGAATGGGCGGATGAGATTTGATCCAGAGGAAGATCGGGCGGCTGAGGGATGAAGCGGGTTTGGAGGGCTGAGATGGAGGTGATTGGAGCAGATCCGACGGCCCAGGAAGGCGCCAGGTGGCGGAAAGAGAGGCGGGCCACGTGGGCGGTCCAGAGAGCGCCATGTGGCCCAATGAGAAAATTCAGAGCATAAATACAAAGATAAATCCAAAAGAAATTGTTAGAGGCAAACTTAGGAAAAAGTCAAAACATGAAAGTTGTTCGTCTCGACGAGATCTACAACTTTCATGTGGTCAAAAAGCCAAAAGAAGTCAATTGTACAAAAAGCGTTTTTGGGGATATTTTTAAGGGGATAAAAACACCGATTTTTGTTTTTGATTTGTTTTTGTATTTTTTTAGTCTTTTTAAAGGTCGGTGATTTATGGACAATTAACCTACCTAATTTTTAGGGGTTTTTGATGATAAAATAAATACAAGACAAAATAAGAAAAATTAAATACAATAATTTAAGGGTAAATTATACACAATTTAATATAGGATAAAAATAAAGAATTGATGATGAATTTTATTGGATTGATTAAGCCAGAGGTTTAATTTACGGTTTTTAGCATGATGAATACGAGATTCGTCATACCCCTATGCCTTAAACCATGCTCGTCCTCGAGCATCTAAAGAATGAAGGAGTCGGGTTAATTCCTGACAGTGCAAGTGAAGATTTCAAGGCTCAATCTTTCGATGACCCTTAATTTAAGAGATCCTAAAATTCTGGGTTTATCCAAGCCTTAGTCAGAAGGCATCCAACTTCTCTAATTATCACTCTCTTTTTGTACATATAATATAAGGATATGAAATTTAGTGTACTGCATTTCATGAGAGCCGAATCGATGCATCACTCAACGTTCCAGTCCCAAAGACTCTCCTCTAGACCTAATCCTCAATACTAGGAAATAAGTCTACTCTTGCTTCAGTCAACCGTCTCATTAGTTTGTCAGACTTGAAATGTTGATGGACGGCCAGATGATGGAGGTGATGGGATTGTGTCTATTTTTCTTACCCTCACATTGGAACAAGGGTCCTCTCGAGTGCCTTTTTACTCAACACATGTAAATTTTAATATTGTTGATCAATGTGTCCGTCAAGAGAGTTGGAGTCATCTGCACTTGTTTTTCTGGGAATACACCGGGGTGTGTCTTTTCTGAGTATCTAAGATACCTTCGAAACCCAGACTTGTATCGCTTACGATGCATGGCCCTTTTTGTGGTGTCAGCCCGACTCCTTAGTCCTAATTAGCGCTTGGTCCAAGTAGACGCTTTGAAAATATTTGGGAGCGCTCGCCATTGGTGGAAGCTCAATTGTAATATGACTTTGGTATTTAGAGCTTTTTCTTTGACATTTCTTTTCTTTTGTTGGCTAGCTTCACTACTTTTACCAAAAGTTGACGCACACTGATCAACAATTTCCATTTAAGTTTCATCACACCCTGGCACATAGGTAAATGTCAAAGAGATAGCATATGAATCTTGTTCACATACTGGCTAGGGTTTTGCTGACACTCAGGTTTTCTGAAGCCTTCATTAACTTTATCCCATCCTCGAATATCATTAGATTGGATCTAAACTCAAATCTCTGGTCCTAGTTCCTCAAGTGATATCTCAACTCATCTCATCAATCATGAAGTTGTGGAAGTGACTGTGATGATCATATTCTTTGAAAGTAGAGATAAAAAGTGCAATATAGCGCTCAAATCTTTCAAACTAGGGAAGTGTGGAAATTTAAGCTTAAAACCCTAATGACTAAGGCATGTTAACTCAGACTCTCAAGATCACAGAAATCCAGTGTCCTCAAAATCCTCAAGCCTTGAGTGAGTGTGAATGTGTTAGGAATACACCAACTCCTTGGTTAGTGATTTTTGGCTTTTGCAGATTTTTATGGGATTTAATTTTTTTTATTCTTCGGAGAGACAATGACTGGCCCATACTCAAATGAATAAAAGTATCCACTCTCAGCCAGTATGGGTGTAAGTACGGGCTGATAAACGGACCCATGACCCTTAAGGACGGAGCCATATGCGGTGTCCACTAAACCACCCACTCTGCTAAGGGAGACCGAAGTTCCCTCACTGAAAATGTCTACTAAGCCTAGTAGTCAGAGTCTAATTCCAAGAAGGGTTTTTATTTTTTTTTAAATTTTTCAAAAAAAGGAATACTTACAAAAATTAATCCCTCAATTTTTACAAGGTTTTTACAACACTCAGTTCACAAGTTTACCAAAACCCAGCCCGAAAACAAAATTTAAAAAGTTTAAAAATACGAGCTAAGGCTAAGTAAATATACAGTAATATATGGTACACCCCCCTATACTTAAATTTTGCTATGTCCTCATAGCACAAGTGCCATGAAGCCAAGGCTCGATCAAATATAGGGTGATATAGCGGAACTGAGGAGGAGGATCCTCCTATACTCAGGTCGAATTCGACCTAAGTACAAGAAGACAGTATGAGGGAGGGATGAGCAGGCAGGTCCCCCTATACTTAGGCTACAAATAGCCTAAGTGAGGTCTGAATTAGGGGGGTGTTTGTACTATGATACAAGGGAGAGGGGGGGGGGGGGGTTCATTAAATATACACACAGAGAGTGAAAGAGAGAGAGAGAGAGTGAAATATACAGAGGGAGATTGGGGGAGGTGTGTGTGTGTGTGTGTGCAAGTGTGTGTGTGGGGGGGGGGGGGGTAGATCATCGAGTGATCTACCTTTTTTTACAACACGCAAGAACTGAAAATAAATATGCAAATGCAAGTTCTTTTTTTGTACAGTATGCAATGCAATCTGACTGATTAAAATCCTAGAATTTCTTCACTGATTCTTTTGCAGCCTCTTCAGCGGAAGCTCCCGACTTCACGCCTCCATGAGGATCAAGCATCCTCGATGATCATGGGCACTGCCACAAAAGAGAAAAGTTAGAATACTCGGAGAATCAGCAGATATGATGCAAAAAATGATGCATGAAATGAGGACCAAAAAAGTTGAAAATATTCAACAAAGAAAATCAAAATTCAATAATTAAGTTAAGCCATGTCCCCGGCAATGGTGCCATTTGATGAACATCGAATTTACCTCATTAATAATCGGTAATTGTCGTAGTATAGGAGGCAAATTCGGTTCAGCAAAAACCACAGTCCTTGAATGCTGTGGAGTATTTATACTTGGCAAGTCTACCAAGGTCAAACGCAAGGACACAGATACTTAATTTATTTATCGAATTTCGATTCAAGAAGCACAAGTGTGAATCAATTTCAATTTCAGGTCCACATGATGCACTATATGAATTACAATGCAATACTAAGATGCATGTAATTTTTAGATGGTTTTTATGCAATTTAAAAATGATGCATGAGTAATTGTGCAAGGATACATGTATGCTTAGCCAAAGAGTACAATTAATCCCTAAAAATATGAGCAACAGAATAGAATTGGAAATTAGTGTCATTTTAATCACGACAAGAAGAGCAGTCATCAGATCAGAGCAAGAACAAGGATAGCCGGGTCTCATTTTTCACATAAAAAAATCACTTCATTTAAAACAGTGATAAATGATAAAATTAATTATGCTAAGATGTAGAGGACAAAACAAGGATCAAAACGACACTAAAATCATGCAATTTA